>JAJIBD010031432.1:0-16602 GCA_021461705.1 Cryptotis parvus
TGTTCTCAGAGAAGAATCCTTAATGGCAGAGGGATTTGCTTCAGTTTTAGGACTAATTTTCAAGTTAATATGAATTAGATTATTTTTTTTTAGTGAGATAACATTAATTTACAAGACAGTATGTTATAGGGAGTATACTTTTATAAGCTTTCACAGGATTTATTACCACACCATACTCGTCACCAAAGTACCCAAATCTCTACCACAATGTGTTGGACCCCCTCCTTCCTCCTAGCCACCTCCTTCTTCTCCTGATAACTTTTGGCTCTGCCCCAGAAACTCAGGTTCAGGGCGTGTTTTTTATTAGTCCTGGTCCTTGTTTTGCTTGTCTTCCGTCCACCTGTGAGAGGAAATTGTCATTTCTCTTTCTGCGTTACTTCACACCTACAGTTCCATCTATGTTTTACAAAAGTCAAGGCTAGTTATTTTCTTCCTTTTCCTGATTTTTTTTAAGTGGGGCTACTTCCAGAAGGTGCTCAGTTTAATGGTGTGGCCTGGTGCTTTGGGGTTTCAAAGGCACAGCTGTGGCCGGAGCCACCAGGGCTACCAGATAATTACTAGAGGTTGGGGCCATTCTGTGGGGAACTTAACTGAGGTACTCTGTGTCCTAGAATGTATGCTCTACTTCTATTGGTTCTCTCCCCTAAGCCGTTGTTATTGGGCTTTTGGCCGTTTATATATCTTGACTGTTAAAAATAGCACTTCATGGAACATAACTATGCATTATCGCTGGCATTACTGTTTTTCTGTTTGGATTGATATCACAGGTCAGATTGCTGGATTGGTAGGTTCATGTTTAGTACTTTGAGGACTCTTCAGATTGGTTTCATAGAGACAGGACTAATTACAATTCAGCAATAGAGATTTTTAGAATTCCTTTTTCTCTTCAAGTCCTGTCAGCATTCATGGTTTCTGGAAAAACTTTGATGTAAGCGCTCTGTAACAGGTATGGTGATAGACTCATCATTGTGGGTTGACTCAGCTTCACATGATCTCCCACATTCTTCTCTGGACATCTGAAGGTCACAGCTGTTCAACCCAAATGCACATTAGCCTTTCTACTCTCTTCCTTCCTCTTACATAGTGTCATTCCCACACATATGGTTACCACAGTCAGACACTTGTCACCTTCAACTCTGCTATTCTACCATACATGAATTAGAGTTGAACTGACTCAAAATCTTCTAGTCTCTCTCATTACTTCTTTCTCCCCACTGCTGCCATTGCTAAGCTTTCTTCTTGCTCCCTTTCTGGGCGTGCTTTTCTCATGCTTTCTCCATGCACCTGGGATCTCTGTCAGGATAGGGCTTTGGTCTTTCATCACTTGAGATGTATATTTGAGTTTTAGTGGAGATCTTGTGCTGTTGACAGAAATATTTGCAAATTTTATTTCTGTCTTTGTCCACTCTTTTGCTTCCTCCCTCCCTAAGACCAGCCAGACAGAGCTTACCCAGCATAACTCTTCAGCTGAGTATTTTCTCAGCAATAGTACTGTAGGCTCCTGCTGAATGCAAGATTGCATGCTTTACCCCCGTCCCTCTCAGCTCACTTGGATCCAATGCAAATCCCTCCTGGTGCTACAGCTAATGAAGGACAGATTTCTTTCTTGAATTCCTAAGTCCTAGAGTAATATGTCCCAGGAGGATAGGGTAGATAGAAATCTAGAATCTGATGTACAATACTCAATAACCTTGGGGACAAACTCCTTATAATTTTCACAGGGAATTATGTGTAGGCAGACACTTTACGACTCATTGTTTTTGAGCCAATGCTCAGCAGGAAACTGAAAGATAAAGGGGAGTCTAAGAGGCTGAATTTTTATATATTAATCAAATCCACAAGTTTAAGTTCTCTTTGAAAAAAAATCAGTCAAATTTCATAAGGATAGCAAAGAGAATTACATTAATATAAATCATGCCCAGAGCTCCATGTTACCATGTTACCATTTAGTGCAGAATTTGCTTTGGGTCTCTCTCCAAACAAGATATAATTTCAGAAATGAGTCTGCATACATTCTGCCTAGTGAAAAGAAACAGATTATTTCTATCTATAATGTAGCAACAAGATGCCAGTAGCTGCTCGGCCTTTTTATTTTTCCTTTATAGTGCATCTGATGAAGATATTATTATTTTATATGGCGTATAGGATTTAATAAGATATATAATGGAGATATAATGGAGTTAAATAAAATGTGCTTTTCTGCTTTCTCACTATTAATGGCAAATCCCAGGATAGTGGGTTACAAAAAAAATGCGTGTGAATGACCTACACACAGCCTCACCCATCCAGTTCCCTAGTGAATAAGAGCATTGTGAAAAATCTCACAACTTTGGAGAATAGTGGACTTTCAGCCAGAAGAAAACAGGGAAAAGTAGTTGTCAAAGATATTCTCCCTTAGGAAACTACCAGCATCTCCATTCTCTGGCCCTGGTCACCCCAAACCAACATGGGTTGTTCTCAACAACATCTGTTTCTACATGATTTTGTTTTTAAATGTTGCTCTTGGGGCCAGAGATAGTCCAGTGGGTAGGGTGTTTGCCCACAGCAAGTGGCCAGCCAGTTTTGATCCCCAGCATCTTCTAAGGTCCCCCAAGCACTGCCATAGGTAATCCCTGAGGTGCAGAGCCAGGAGTGACCTCCTAAGCATTTGGGTGACCAAAAAGCAAAAGAAGTAAAAAAGGAAAATAAATAGATAAACAAACAAACAAATGAATGAGCAATTGAATGAATTAATGAATGAATGAATAAAAATAAATGCTGTTCTCCTTGAAATTCCAGTAATTAGGTTCAACAATTAACACACATGAGGTTTTAGTACTCTTGGCAGTACATGTACTCAGTGTATTTTCTTTAAAAAACAAGTGGAGTTTCCTTACTTGGAAGAAAGTATCTATGTTTGATGGGAATGAGATTCTGCTCTCAGAATGGGGACACTTGGGGAAATGGATCCCAGAGAGAATAAAACCCCACCAACAGAGGCGTAAGAGTAGCGTTTGGGGCTGCTTGAGGCAGACGAAAGGAATCACTTGGGGCGGGGCGTGGATTTTAAGGGGAAGGATAAACTTGTGCTCTTCTGAAATATGGATACAAGCCTGCGCTCTCTCTCTACATGGACTGTTCTTCAGCCACCAAAAAACAAAGTGGGTTCATGGTTAAAAATAAAGTGCAGTGGACTATATAGTATATCATTTTTGTATAATATAAACTTAGGAGAGTAGCTCTGTGTGGATACCTTTGCATAAATCTAAATGCACACACATTTATTTATGCACATACACACATAATTTTACAGACCATGCATTGGTGGTGCACAGGGCTTCCTCCTGCCTCTTACTCGAGGGTAGCTACGATGATGCTCAGGGGACCATACAGGATACTGGGTTGAACTCTGGTCAGCCATGTGCAAGGCAGCCACCTTACTTGCTATACTATCTATATTACGTGTGTATATTTTCTGTATGAGTGTTTTGTATGGAAGAGTATGGCAACTGAGTCTGCTTCTGAGGAGGAGTCTGGGGATATGAGTCAAGCTAGGATTCTTTTTCCAAAATTTTAAAATTGAGTTTTTAAAGTATGTGCACCCAAATTGAAACAAGGAGTAGTTAAGTTTGTAAGAGTTACTCTGACCTTTAGGGTTGCTGAGGGGTGCAGGGTGGGGACGGGGAGGAGGTTAGGTGGGGGCCGATGTCTCTTTGTCTTCTTTTCTTAGAAATCACAAAGCTCAGAGCTCATGGACCTATAACTTCCAGTTTTATTACCTCAGCTGGATTATAGTTAAAATAAAAACTTTTTGCTGGGCTGACCTGGAATTGAACTACTATTTATAATCTGCTCTATGGAAAATTCCACAGTGTTCCAGAGAGCATACTAAACTAAGTTACCTCACCCATTCTCTCTCAGTTTCATATCTAATACTTTCCTTGAAGAGAAAAAAGACTCTTAAGTGTATTCAGGAGGCCCCATCCATCCACATGCTCACTCAGCTCATCAGAAAAAGACAAAAACCACGACATGGTGGTACATGTGCTTGGATACCTTCAGCAGCACTACTGTTCCAACAAAGGTAACTCTGCTTTTTCTTTTGTTTTTCAGTTTTTTAAAAAAAATTTCCCTTCACTTTCTTTTAGTATTTCTGGGAAGAGAACTCCTAGGCAGTCAATAAATATTTGCTAGGGTCACTAAATTAGGGTCTGTGTCCAAGAAGGTGGCTCCCCTGTAGATGGTCATAGATTTAATCTCAGGTCTCAGACATACCCCTGGAGAAAGGATGTTACTGTGGTGTCAGTTACTCAGTATCGGTGCTCTTAACATTACAGGCTGAGGCTCATGAGTGTGATACACGATGCATGCATTAGAAATGCTTGGCAGCTTAACCTTCACCCTTATTACTCTCATTTATCGTCAGAACCATCCACGAGGACCAGACCACCCGAGACTTTCTGGTACTCCACTGATTTGGAGTGATTTGGAGTCATTTGGCATGTGACTTCAGTGCCCCAAAGTTGCCCTCAAAGGAAGTCTTTGAATCTCAGAGAGTTGGAAATGATAAAGGCCAGGAAAAAAAATAAACGTTGGAATGTGGAGGCTGTGTGCAGGATCTGGGCCAAGATGCTCAGAGGCTGTATTGCAAGGATCAGAATACAGATGCTCCTTTGAGAAGGAAGAGTTGACTGGTTTCATCCTTCTGCCCTCCTTATTGTCATTCCTGCTGAGTTTTGAAATTTGCCCCAGTCCTGGATCTCAGTCGTCTGCCTGATTAATTGGCTTGCAGGTGCTCAGAGCCAGTACTCATACTTGGGAAGGACGAAGTGGCAGACGGGGCTCCTGCTCCTAGGTACAGTACAGTAGAAGGCTTATCCGCCTCTCAGTCTTCCTCTCACCACACAGACCAAGCACCTACCATGGAGCAGGAGGAAACTTCAGGCTCTTTGCCTCCCCCAACTATGCTTTCTGATGCAGTCTCCTATTTCTCACCGCACTTCATTTTATATTATTCACACTCTAGGTAGCACCCGATGCGTCTTCTTCCCCACCCCCCACACACACACTTGTTGCTTGCCTTCTGAAGGGACCAATTACAATTAAAAGGAGAGAAGAGCAATCAGAGAGATGGCTAGACTTCGCTGCATAATCCTGGGCGGCATGTCAGAGTGCCAGGAAGCACCCACATGCTAGGCCACATTCTGGAGCTGCTCTCTGGTAGCCTTGTATTTATGGTGATCCTCTGCCCACGTGAGCGTGCTGGCTGCCAAGACAGTTTGTAAATCTCCTTCCCTGGAGGTCTTTAAAAATAGAACTAAATATCCATCTGTCGGAATGGTTTGGGCATATTCTGCTGATTAGAAGGGAGAGGCTAGTTTCTTTTTTTCTATTTTCGTTATTTCTCTCTGTCAAGGTTCTTTTCAGTCTTGAAGGTGTGCTTGGTGGATCATTTTGCTTTTTTGGTGGCAGTGGGGGGGCTGGGAGGGAAGATGCTAAGAATTGATGGACTGTAATGCATCCTGGCTAATGGGATGAATTCTATATGCCTTTAAGCGCCCACATACTTTTAAGGTTTAGAAAAGCACAGGGTGCATTTGGAGCCCTGACAGTTGCACTATGATCTGGAGTGGGGTCTTGTTGGGTCTCAGTGACACGGTAAGCCGGACACACAGATGTTCCATTACCTTTACCACAGAGACACAGAAGCCCGATGCTGTTTCTGTTAGCTCCCCAGGTTTGGTATCTTTCCTCTCCCTTCCCTCTAGCATTGTGTTCATAGGTTTTGCTCTGCCATCCTGATTGTCCAGAACTTTGAATGAGAGCCATAAAACAAAATAAAACAAAAAACAACTTGGGGACCCTAGCAGAGATCACATTGTACATTCTTCCTTCCAAAAGTATATTTTGAAACACATCCCAGAATAAAAACAAAATAAACAAAAAAGTGCATTAGGGCTGGGAGTTGGCTTACAGGGTTTGAGTTTGTGTCTTTAATGCAGGAGTCCTGGGCTCCATTTCCTACCATAGGGTCTCCTGAAGCGCTGGGGTGGCGATAAACCTGTGGCGCTCCCTCCCGATGACCTGCCTGATTCCACCTTCCTCTGTGTAGATTCCATCTGGAGAGAAGCTACAGGAAGCCCTGGAAGAGAATGTTCAGAACTTCCCTAGCTTAGAAGTAGGTTTGCAGGCAGGAAAGAGAGTAAATTAATTAGTGTGTGTGTGTGTGTGTGTGTGTGTGTGTGTTTGTCCATAATTTTTTAATTATACCTTACCTGAAAAATTTGCAATGATCTAAATGTCATAAATTGACCTTGATAATTACCTCGGACTGTTTATAAATAGGGATGAAATGGCACCTAATTTTTAATCCATTTTTGTCTATTTTTTGACCACACCCAGTAGTGCTAAAGGCCTTCCTGCTGGCTCTGTGCTCAGGAGACTACATTCCTGGCAGGCTCTGGGATAATCTTGCTGGGGGATGGAATTTGGCTCAGCTACGTAAAGGCAAGTCTCCCTACTCACTGTACTATCTTTCTGGTCCATGATTATCCATTTTTCTCACTGGATTATTATAGCTATGACATTTTAGTTCCAGATATGGTAAACATATTTTTTTAATTGAAATAATTTTTCCAAAGTAACATTTTAATTACCATATACACTGACTACAACAAGCTAATATACTACAAACCACACAGCATACTAGGAAAGCACATCTTTTCTCTGGCTGGTTTTGTTATATAAGATACACTGGTCCAGGGGCTGGGCAATAGTCCATGGTAGGGCACTTGCCTTTACCTGCGGCCAACATAAGTTTGATCCCGGCATCCCATGGGCCCCTGGGCACACATAAGAGTAATTCCTGAGTGCAGAGCCAGGGAATAACCCTGAGCATTGCCAGAGTGTGACCCAAAAAGCAAAAATAAATAAATAAATAAATAAATAAATAAATAAATAGATAAATAAATAAATAAAATAAAAGATAGACTGGTTCATTTGATTTATAAATTTTATTAATTTTTGTTTGGGGAAACCACATTTTATTATTTTTGTTTTTATATTATTTTTGTTTTTATATTCTATATGTACATATTTAGTTTACATCTGGGGGCATCCATAACACAATTCAGTGAGCCTAGGGAGCCACAAGCAAGTGGACTGAATAGCTCAGTATGAAGGTATGAGGATATGAGTAAGTTAACTCAGGACTTACTCTGGCTCTGCACTCAAGAATCACTTCTGGTTTGGCTCAGAGGACCATAATGAGTGAACCTGGGTCAGCTGCATACCAGGCAAGAAGCATCCTATTGGCTGTACTGTTACTCTGGTCTTCTGATTTTGAATTTTAAGTGCTTTATTATTTTGCCATCTTGAAGTAATTTAAATATATATATTTTTCATTACATGGAATGTTTTCATTATTTCAAAATCAAAACTATAGAACAGGTTATGAGATCTCACTGTTGTCTCCATTTCTTCTTTTCTGTACCTTTCTTTTTATTAATATTTTATATTGCTTTACTTACCGTGATTCTGTACCTTTCTTTAAAGATAATTTTCCCCCTTTTAGGAAGTTTGGATCATCCTTCCTTTTGTTGAAACATGTATTGCTGCAACTCTGTCTAGATGCAAAATACTTCCCTCTGTCACCCCCAAATGGAAGCATTAGGTACATACTCTTCTCTACTGCTTTTCCCTTTTATCAACATATCTTGGGGATCCTTCTATGACTGTTGAGGGTGATAGTTCTGACAACAACTTTGTATGTCTGCATAGTGATTTATTTAACCAATCCTGTTGGGCATTTAGTTATTTCCAGTGCTTTGCTATTATAGTGCTGTAATTAATGGTCTTTTGCCAGACCAGAATCTCATAGTTTTATCATTACTCTTGAGTCTTTGCTCTTTCAGAAGGAACTGATGGATCAAACAGTAAATGCTTATGTGATTCATCTAAGGTATTGCCAGAGTTCACCTCCACTGAACAGATTATTTTTATTCCTAGTTTCAAACTAACATAAGAAAGGGCTAATTTCTCTACAGTACCATCAACAGTATGTGTTACCAAACTTCTGAATTTTTGCTAATTTGAAAGATAAAAATAGGGATCATGTGTTGTTTAATTTGCATTCTTCATATCATTATGAGTTGACACCTCTTCTTGCTCCAAGGACTGTTGTATTTTCTCTTTAAACTGTGTTTTTGTCTGCACCTGGTTGTTGATCATTTTTCTTTTCAAGTTTATAAGTTCTTTATATACTGGGATTCTTAACCCATCATAAATGTGTTCCCCTACTATATCTTATTGACCATGTTTTTCACCTTTATGTGTAAAATTTTAGATTATAATTCATTTTCTTATGCCGAGTTAATTTTTATCCAACAGTTAATGATTTTGAAATAAAATGTTTTCTTCTCATAGATTATAATTTCCTGATATTTTATCCCATAGTTTCATACTTTGCATTTAATTTCCACTTAGAATTTATCTTGGTACAAAATGTGAGTAGATACAATTATATATTTTCTTTGTTTTATATTCTCTATATGTATATTATTTAGGACCCTACATAAGCGGAACTCAGAGAGGATCTGAGAGTCACTTCTCCTTGTCCAATTGGACCACATAGCTCAATACTGAGAGATCTGAGGATATGGTGCTGCTCAGGGTTTGTGGTGACAGGGACCACTTGGACACCCTGAGGTCATCAGATGGTGCCAAGGAATCAAATCAAGGTCTAGTTATTTACTTTTCCCAGTGTCTGTTTCTCACACACTAATGTTTGTTAACAGAGTGTCTTCTACTTCCTCAATGGCTGGAGTGCCCTTTTCATCCTCATTAGGTTTCTGTACTCTTGCTGTATCCTGTGTATTAATCTCAATAACATGCAGTTCTAGTAACAGAAGTCTATGCTATATGTCAAATAGTCCCAAAAATACATGGTGAGGCCAGAGTGCTGGTACAGTGGGTAGGGCATTTGCCTTGCCTAAACTGACCTGGGTTTGATCCCGGCATCCCATATGGTCCCCTAGACTGTCAGGATAACTCCTGAGTGCAGAGCCAGAAATGCTCCTGACTTAGCTGAGTGGAGACTCAAAAAGCAAAAAAAAAAAAAAAATTCAGGGTGACTTCTTCCTCAACTTACAGTAATAAAGTTTAAAATGTAGCGGGCGGGCGATAGGCAGCGGGTAAGGCGTTTGCCTTGCCGCGTAACCGACCTGGTGCCGGCCCGGTTCGATCCAGCCATCCTATGGTCCCTGGGCATCGCCAGGAAGTAATTCTGAGTGCAGAGCCGAGGAGTAACCCCAGAGCATTGCAGGTGTGACCCAAAAAGCAAAAAAAAAAAATAAAATAAATGTAAGCGCTTTTAGAGATCTTCAGCATTGGGCTCTTTTTTTTTTTTCTCCTTTTGGTAATATCCAGCAATGCTCAGGAGTGTGACTCTGTACTCAGAAAGTATCCTAGTGGTGCTTTCGAGGGGATATAGGGCTGCCAAAGATTGAACCCTGGTGCGATACAGCAGCGCCGACCCTACCTGCGGGACTATCTCGCCAACCCCTGATTGGACTCTTTTATTATTGTGTTTTGGCGGGAATGGGAAAGCTTAACAGTTAGGAAGCTCAAAAACTCATATAAGACTGTATTCTTTCCCTAATTTGTCACACTGGCTTAGAAATTTACTGATAAATTGTTCCTGTGGCTTAGTCGTGAGAATGGAAGCCATATACTAGACCAGTCCATTATGCATCTTTCTTGAAGACTTTATTTTCCTCAAAAATATAGGTCATGTGTCTCCTAGCAAGGACTTATACCTATGTTGGATGACTTCTCTTGTCACTGTATGCTTAAAATAATATACATCTGCATATGCTTTTTGGGAACAGTGAGGAAAGGAAAAAGAAACCCACTGACCTCCAGACACATATTAATATTGGGTCTCTATTTCTTTTAGTATATTTTAATGCATACTCCTCTTACTTTATTATGACCATGCTACATAAAATAATTTTAAAGAAAGTGACAGTAGTATTAAGATGATTTTTCACCTACCTAAATGTGCTGTTAGATTTTACAAACAATCTCATTTAACTGTCATAGCTCCAGCATGGAATGCAGGATTTATTATTTAATCATTAACTGTTGAGGAATGTGTCCCCTAGAAGTTAAATGACTTATCAAGCCTCACAGAGCAGGTCACAGTGAGACTTAGTTTTGAAAGATCTACATTCTGCTCCAATATTACACCCATTAAGTCTGTTTCTATCATTTTAAATATAATTGCTTTATTAATATGTTTAGTGGAAATGTTTGTTCTTTCCTCAGTGATCATATTTACCATAATAGTACACTTGAGAACATTTTTCAAACTCTATAAAGAGTAAGTATTCCTCTCTGTTCATTCTAGGTACACATAGACTATCTGGCTTCTAAAATCAAAGAGTGTTATTTTCAGAAACTCAACTTGTCTTCTAAGTTTGTGCACTGAATTTGTAGTGCCGCTGACTAAGTAAAAGTCTGAACGCTTTGTCTATAACATCCTTATTTATGCACCTTAACATGCTATTGCTGGCCCGCAAACTGGTAAAGATTCCTTTATTTTATTTGGCAGGGTAAAAAATTGCTCATCAGTAGACCAGTGAGATAGTACAGGGGTTCAGGCACTTACCTCCATGTAGCTGACCTTAGTTTCATCCCTGGAAACATAATTATAGTGTCCCCTAAGAGTGATCCTTTATGCACTGAACCAGGAGTAAGAATTGGGCACCACCCAGTGTGGCTCAAAACTAAAAAAAATACTCTACTACCCAAGAATAGGCGACTGGGATCAAGAAACTATGGTACATCTAACAATGGACTATGATGCAGCTGTTGGGAAAAAAGTAGACTCATGAAAGGTGCCACCATAAATGGATGCGTATGGGGATGATGATGCTGAGTGAAATTACCCAGAAGGAAAAGGACAGAAGCAGAATAGCTGCATTTATTTGTAGGATATAAAAATAGCATGCTACCAATATCCAAGGCCAGGCAAAACATAGATCCAGAGGTGTTGTCAGTGGGTGAAATCTACCGCAAGTGTGTGGGAGTCAGAGGTTAGGTAAGACAGGGAAGGAACAGTGTGCTAATAATTGATGGTAATGATAATACCAGCCTAGAACTGAGCATTGAATATGAGCAAAGGATATACATTATACCTAAGGTTATATAATATAACTCTAAATGTGTATTGCAAGCCACAATGTGTGTGAGTAGGGAGAGAAAGAGAGAAGAGTAAGCAGAGAAGTAAGACTTTAGAAGAGGCTGGAGGGGGGAGGGAATCAAGGGACATTGGTGGTGGGACGTGGGCACTGGGTGGAGAGATGGCGTGCTGGAACACTGTATGACTAGAACCCAAACATGAGACATGTTTTTAAACATAAGTATCATGGTAATTGTATAATAAAAAATTAAAAAATAAAAATAGATAATAGATAAAAAACAACAAAACTCTGTACACCTTCTTTCATTATGATGTAAAACTAAATGTGTATGTCTGGTCAAAGGATCACTCATTTATACCCTGAGGTGCTCAACAGATTGGGGTATACAACAATTTGCTCAAGGGATCTTCAGAAGGAAGATGTATTCTCTCAAACAAATTAGGTGCTTTAAGTCAGGGATATTTGAAAATCAGATTGTTTCTTTTTAAGAGGCTCCCTAAGGAAGATTGCAGAACAGGGCTTGGGATATTCCTTACAGTCAACTTTTAGTGATATTTTGAAGTTTGATATGGGGTTTCTGATTCTACACTACTTTTCGTAGTTACTCAGTTTGCTATATTTTAGATTGTGCAGACTAAGATCTCACCAATAGTTACAAAATTGACAGTAGCTAAAGTGGTCTAAAATGAAGGATGGCTTATTAACTCTAAAATTAATAAAATTTCTCATACAGAGATCATCTTTATGCCTTATGTTGGAATGATTCTAGTAACATTTGAAAATGAGTTTTAACAAATATGTTTTTAATAAAATGTTCGTTTACTGTCTGGAAAAATGTTCTGTAGCTTTAAAATAAGATTTAAAACATCATTCTCAAGTTATTTAAATGCTGGTATAACTACTGGCTGGTATGCCTGGTATAACTACCAAAAAAGCATTTGTTGGTAAAATATTATAATTGTAGGTTATCTATCTATCTATCTATCTATCTATCTATCTATCTATCTATCTATCTATCTATCTATCTATCTATCTATCTATCTATCTATCTATCTATCTATCTATCTATCTATCTATCGATCTATCTATCGATCTATCTATCGATCTATCTCTATCTATCTATCTATCTATCTATCTATCTATCTATCTATCTATCTATCTATTTTTATTTTTGAGTCACACCCAGCAATGCTCAGGGGTTACTCCTGGCTCTTTGCTCAGGAATTACTCCTGGCGGTGCTTGTGGGACCATATGGGATGCCAGAGATTGACCCGGGTCAGCCGCTTACAAGGCAAATGCCCTACCCGCTGTACTATCGCTCCGGCCCCTATTTTTATATATTACATTCCTTTTACTATGATCAAGAGCTTTTATTTAAGAAAATGTAAAAGAAAATAAATTTTTGAGTTAGCATCTTTAATGTTATTAGATTTATTTTAATTTTATTTTATTTTATATATACATTTTTTTGCTTTTTGGGTCACACCAGCGATGCTCAGGGGTTACTCCTGGCTCTGCACTCAGGAATTACTTCTGGCGGTGCTTGGGGACCATATGGGATGCCGAGGATCGAACCCGGGCTGGCACAAGCCAGCCGTGTGCAAAGCAAACGCCCTACCCACTGGGCTATCGCTCCGGCCCCAAGAGCTTTTATTTAAGAAAATGTAAAGAAAATAAATTTTGAGCTAGCATCTTTAATGTTATTAGATTTATTATTAACATATTTGTGAAGTAAAATAGTTTTGTTGGAAGAAATTTACTTAGGTGTGAGGGAAGAGAAGGAAAGAGAGGTATACATGTTCATTAGGTAAAATGGGCTTCTCCAGATGGAAAAAACCTTATTAAAGTCTTGATAGTATAAAATTATGCTTATGTTTTCTCTTATAATTTAAATTTTGAACACTGGTCTATATAGATGTGTAATTTCTCTTAGCTTAGAGCCTGATTAAAATATGGCATCTAAGTAGCTTATTTATCAGTTTATGGTTGAAAAAATAGTCCCCCCCACCTGACTCTACGTGCACTTTCCGCTCTCACACTACCCTCTGAGAATTATAGCTATCTCTCTCTTGACTTCCGCTTATGAGACATACGCATTGTTCACTGAGAGGCCAGAGCCATAGTACAGCACGGCTGACATGGGTTCAATCCCCAGCATCCCATATTATGCCCGAGCATTGCCAGGAGTAATTCCTGAGTGCAGAGCCAGGGAAACATATGTTGTTCACTGAATGGCCAGTGCACTTCCTACATGGGAAGTGCACTGTTTCTGTTTATGTCCAATGAGATGTCGCTGAATAGTCATATGATTCATAGGAGTTTGGAGCCTGAGCAGGAGCCACCCAGATATGCTTAACAACTTTCTCGATAGCTTTGTTGATGAATCTGTTTTCAGAAAACAGCTACTTCAGTGTATAAACTATTGTGGAATACCAAAAAGGTAACAGATTTAAAGAAAATTCTCCTGCCTACATGAGCGTAAATCGCTCCAGGCATAACCTGAATGTTCATTATTACATGTATATTACTATATAAGTGTGCCATAAAATTGTATTTATTTAAAAATTACCTATCAACAGCATCTAGTGTTTAGTCAGAGAATGTAAGGATAGTGCTACGATTGATGATCTATTAGCGTAGTATAATCAGTATACTTTTTTTTTTTTTTTGGGTCACGCCGGCAATGCTCAGGGGTTACTCCTGGCTCTGCACTCAGGAATTACTCCTGGCGGTGCGGGGGACCATATGGGGCGCGGGGATCGAACCCGGGCGGCACAGGCGGCCGCGTCCAAGACAAACGCCCTACCCGCTGGGCTATCGCTCCGGCCCAATCAGTATACTTTTGATAGTGATCAAAAAGCCACATAAGAGGAGCTACCAGCTTCTGAAAAAGCATTTGGTAAAGTCCAACCATAATTCTTGATACAATGTTTTAAAATGCTTGGGTTCTCTGCTTTTTTGCTGTTTCTAGTAAACTGTGAGCGTTTATCATTTTAATAACCAGACAAGAATTTGTAAAAAAGGTTTTAAAGGCCCCATTGGGACAGATAGCATATTTCTTTGTATTCCAAGTTCCTAATTCATGTAATGGTGTCTCAATAAATATTTTTTAATGAAGCATTCCATGATAATAAAAGTAGTCTGGTTTTGAAAATTGTTAAGGGAAACAAAATAGAGACTATTTTTTTCTTTGTCTCACAGGACAGCTTGTTTCAGGAATGTGCCTTGTTCTGTGTATAGCATTACTGATTAGCAATGTCTTTGAGGGAACAAATGGCTTTTCTTTGGGAGATGCCTTAGGAAATTGTTCTCTCTTTACTATCTTCTCAATCATCTGAACTCTGACCTCTTTGCCTAAGCTGAATCAGTGTCATAATATGACCAAGGTGCATATCTAACTCATTACCTACTTGGACATCTCCTTTCTAGACTCAGAATAACTCTACCTTTACCTGTAAATGTAAAATTCCTTTGAAATACTTTCTTTTATTCTTAGATTCTATTGTACACCTGTCAGCTTTAGTGTCTCCTGAATATTTTCCTTTTAACTATTTTTTGCTATTCCCTACCTGGAGTGTTTTGCACAAGTCTCCCAATATCTTCACTCTTTCTGTTTCAAGACAGGCTACCTACATTTCAACAGACTAATCTTTCTATATTGGAGTTAGACTCTACAATGCGACATTTCTTTTTTGTTTGGGGGGTGTCACATCTGACAGTGCTCAGGGCCATCTCTTTGCTTTGCACTCAGAAATCAGTCCTAAGGGGCTCTAGGAACCATATGTGGTGCTAGGAGTGAAATCGGGACAGCCACATGCAAGATGAAAACCCTACCTCTGTGCTATTGCTCTGGTCCCTGCCTTCATGGATCACTTCCTCGTATACATTCTTCTTACCCTCTGAAGAATGGATGGCTTTCCTATTGTCTTTTTGTTGTGTTTTCTAACCTTTTTTTTAACCTGTGAAAAATTAAACTGATTTTCATATTATGAAGCTCAAATGAAATGCTCATCATGAAATTTTAGTTATTCTTATATTTGTGATTTTCTCCATTCTGTGAACCCACAAGCACTCTATAATTCTGATGATTTTATTGTATCTTTTCTACATTTTTTTTTTTTTTGCTCTTTGGGTCACACCCGGGAGATGCTCAGGGGGGTTACTCCTGGCTCTGCACTCAGGAATTACTCCTGGCAGTGTATGGGGGACCATATGGGATGCCGGGGATCGAACCGGGTTGCTGCGTGCAAGGCAGCGCCCTACCGCTGGACTATTGTTCTGGCCCCTGTATTTTCTAATTACTTAATCTTTACTCATAAATTACTAGCACACTGAGTATATGAAGCTACTTATACATAGTTTAAGTGATTTATACTTAAAATAATGGGTGTAGACCTAGTAATTTAAATCCTGACATTTTGAAACAAGTGCTGAATTATTTGAAATTATTTGAAAATAGTCGTAAACAAAGAGTAACATACATTCATCCTTAAAATATATCAATGCCATAGATTATTTTTTTCTTCGATGTTGTAGTCTCCAAGCATTCCTTAGGGAAGTGGTTATACAGTTCAAAATGTAAACAAAACATAATAAAGTTGTGTTGGTCATGTAGTTTGCTTTTAAAGGAGATTCGAACTTTTTCCCGAGTACTTTCCAGGACAAAACAAAGTTTATATTATTTGCTAGGCAGCTAAAATATTAGTATAAATAATAATAAAAGTTATTATTATAACCTTGAAAAAAAAGGTTAATTAAGTTGAGGGATAAGAAAGGTAGTGCTTATGAAAACAATTTTTTTCCTCATTTGGGATGACATGAAACTTAATTTTCTCATATTGAATCAAACTGCCAGAAATTATAGCAACAGATTGAATACTGTGATAAATTTATTCTTTTTTAGAGTTTGGACAATGTTTCCTTGAAAAACAAGCTTGAACTCCCCATGAGATCATTGTAGAGATAAATGCTTAAAAGCTTTTCCAAAGCCATATTCTTGGCTCTATCAAAATTTAATTTCCCACTGATTATGTTTCTATCAATTTTGGAACACGTAACTGTAACTATAGGCAGGAGCACTGTATCAGTGACAATTCCTTATGCCTTGGGAATGCATCACTATTTTATGTGCATTGAACACGCTTATATTTTCTTTAAAAATAAAAAAATTGATTGTAGTTTAGGTAACATGATTATATTAGTGTTAACGTTTCACTTGTACTTTCTTATCTATATGTACCTTTAATCAAAAATACACTTTACTTTTAGAATAGACTTTTAAAAAATGTTCTTATGGTTGTTCAAAGACTGTTTCTTCAGAAAAGTTAAAGCATTTTTAATATGGGAATGGGTTTTATAAACATTTGATACTTTATTAGGTGTTCAATCATACCTGGTGAGGTTCTGAACTATTTTTTT
>JAJIBD010031433.1:0-180000 GCA_021461705.1 Cryptotis parvus
CTTCTGACACAAGAAAGTTCGCGCCTGCTGGCAGAATCTGAGGCTGCTGGTTGCATCTGTCGGGCCTCAGTCCTCTGCCCTGGTAACTGCTTCTAGATCACCAGGCAAGCTCCTGACCTCCCACCTGGTCAGTACCTAACTAGCTCCCATCTGTGACGTTCTTTAAAAGAACAGGTTGTCTTCGGACTGCCCATCCCGCCTTTAAGTTTCCACAGAATGTTGTAGAAGCTAGATTTCTGCTGCTGCTGAGTTCTGTCACATCAGCGTTATTCCTGCAGTCGTCCCTCCTCCATGGACTCTGGCTAGCTCTGCCTTACATTGTTCTTGTTATTTGTTTCTGAAATAAACCTGATTCCGCTTTGGAGGCAGTCAGGAAAGATTTATGTGGCCAAGATGTTGCCAAGCATCCCACATGGGGCAAAAGGACACTCCTGTCCTATCAAAGGCCCATGCCACAGGCCCCAAGCTGCTCCTTATTGAAGACACGCTCCACACAAAACAGACCCCCAAAACACAAACGCTTCTGGTCTCCCGGCTCACAGAAGGCTTGAACAAATGCCTCGCCATCCCAGCCTTTGAAATCTCCCTTCACCAAACTGACTTCCACTGGAAGTCTATTTAAAGCACTGAATACTCAGTAAAAGCAAGGCTGAAACTAGTGGGGGTATTTTTTGGTGACTCCCAGGCTCCATGGCGTATCCCACCTTTGGGTCCTTCACAGCCAGAAGTGCCTCGTGCTGCCTCCCTCAATGCTCTGAGGACCCTTCACCAGCACCAGCCTCAGAAGGGGTTGCTTCACGCGCGCACCCACAGCCACCTGCCAGGAGGGGGTCGCTACGCACGCACCCACAGCCACCTGCTGCCTCTCACTGCCACTCAGGCTTTCTACACTCCAAGGCCAAAGGATGACAAGGTGCATTTTTCATTTACACACACACACACACACACACACACACACACACACGCACGCATCGCACACACACGCGATGTTAATCAGCCTCTCAGTTCATCCTCCTATAAGTTTGAAGACTGGAGAGACACAAGAAGCAAGGACCCTCCAACAGGGTCTGAGCTCCAGTGAGACAACTCCAGATTTGGCAGGTGCCATGCTCTACCTTGCATCAGCTTCGCCGGTTTAGAGAGGCCCAGACTCAAGTGAGAAATCCAGTTGTGGAGGGAGGGGCGGAGTTATTCTTGTGGGGAGGGAGGGATAGCAGGGGTGGGGGAGACGCTGTTTGGGTCTCACTCGATGTTATGCAGAACAGGAAAATCGCCTCTGGGCACTCGGGCGCCCCACCTCCTCTCCTCCTACCTCCTGCCCACCGCCTTGCCCACCCAGACAGGATCAACGATCCGGGAATCTCTTTTGTTTCTGTGCCGCTTCCTCTATAGCGTATTGATGGCAGGAAAGTTTTGGGTTACTTTTTTTTTTCTTTTGCTTTTTTGGGTCACACCCGGCGATGCTCAGGGGTTACCTCCTGGCTCTGCACTCAGGAATTACCTCCCTGGCGGTGCTCGGGGGACCATATGGGATGCCGGGATCGAACCCAGGCCAGCATAGGCCAGCCGCGCAAGGCAAACACACCCTACCCGGGCTGGCATCGCTCCGCCCCTTTGGGTTACTTTTTAATGCGAGCTCAATCCAAAAAATGAAAAGCAATTGTTTTATTTTAAAACTGTCAAACTAAGAGGAAGTTTGATTCCTTCCTTCCGTCCTTCCTTCCTTCCTCCCTCCCTCCCTCCTTCCTTCCTTCCTTCCTTCCTTCCTTCCTTCCTTCCTCCCCCCCTCCCCTCCCCGCCCCTCCCTTCCTTCTCTCTTTCTTTCTGAAAGGCAGTTGACCTTAAATAAATTGAGGCTTCAAGACCACAAACAGATTCAGGGAGTCAATTACAGGCCAGCTTCCTTCTGAGCCAGGGCTGAGAGTTTGAGTAGGTGAAGTGAACACTCCGCTGCAACTATCCCAACGGCCCCACGCTGACACAGTCACTGCAAGCTCCAGCGGTCCAGGAAGGCCTTGGATTCAGAGGTGGTCACAGTGGGCAGATGAGGTGAACGGGGGCAGTACTGGCCACTGCCTGTTCAACACAGTCTTCTGAGAGCATCAGATGGGGATACTCTGACCCCCCCAAGTCAAGGAGAGAAAAAGACCTTTCCTGTGTGGAGAACAGGGCACGGCCTCCAGTGAGGAAGCCGGAAGAGGCAGAGTGGGGACAGGGCAGGGTCCTGGGAGGGGCACATACACCCACAGGCCCCATGAAGACTGTGCCCACGACTCGGGGTTCTGGAACCTGCTGGCCCACTGCGCTTACTTTCAGATCTTCTCTGAGGATTCTTTCAGGGGACATGGTGACTCTAATTGTCCATTGTGAGTCCACGACGGGTTGGAGGGAAGGGATCGTGAGGTCTAGGAGGGTTAAGGGGACCTCGGACTCCTGAACTCTGACCCTACTTTGTGGCCTCGGGGATCAGTGCTCACCTTGTGTCTGGGAGGAAGATGGGGTGAGGGGCAGGACGGCCTTCCCCCGCCTGGCCTCCACTGCCGACCTCCAGTGTCTTGGACGCATCTTTTGTTTGTTTTTTTCACACACCTCGCCAAGGGGGGCCTGAGTGACAGTACGGTGAGTAGGGCGCTTGCCTTCTAGGTGGCTGTGATCCCGGCACCCCATATGGTCCCCCGGGCTCACCATGAGTAATCCCTGAGTAGGCAGCCAGTAAGCCAGGCTCAAGGCGGATCTGGGGCTTAGCCTCTGCTCTTTGGTTTTGGGCCACCCTGTGCACCCCCCAGAGCGAACGGGTACTAGCCCCTCAGATTCCTGCCCTCCCCCTCTCTCCACAGCTTGGCAGCCCTGGCAGTCCCACCGGGAGTGCAGACAGTGGAGAGGGACTGGGAGATGCAGCACCTGGCACACTCCACGTCCAAGGCCTCGCACCCTGTAGGCCTCAGTTATCACCCAGGTACAACCCCAAAGGTTCCTGAGCACCATGGGTGTGGCCCAGGTGGCCCCTGAGCACTGCGGGTGGCCCAGGCCACTGCAGGGCCAGAGCAGCCCAGCATCCTAAGGCCCTGGCATGGAACCACTAGCTCACTTGGCTGAGAACAGCCAGGAGGGCCCCCTCAACCTCCTGAGAACTGTTTGGGAGGCCCCCTCAAAAAAAGAAAAGACAGGAAGAAATGATGTGTCAAGTGCTGACCACCCCCTCAAGAACAGACCAGGAAGCACCTCTCCTTTGCCCTTCCCCATTCTCATCAGCCGCCCACAGTTGCTGAGGAGCCCACAGTACCCTGATGGCTCAGGTCGGAATATCTTTTCTCTGTCCTCTGCAGGGAACCCCACTTCCCTTCAGGGAGTCTGGGTAGGGCATCATCCAGCAGGGACCGGATACGTGGCCTGCTCTTTTGTCCTTGCCCATTTCTTGCTTGGCTAATTTCATAAGCATCCGGAAGTTCTGGCCCTGCATCTCCCTCCACAGTTCTCTCCTGCCACGTTTACTCCCTGCCACTTTCCCCTCCTGCTACATTTCCCTCCTGCCACGCTCCCTCCTGCCACATTTACTCCTGCCACGCTTCCCTCCTGCCACGCTTACCCTGCCACGTTTACTCCTGCCACGTTTACTCCTGCCACGCTTACTCCTGCCACGCTTACTCCTGTCACGCTTACTCCTGCCACGTTTACTCCTGCCACGCTACTCCTGCCACGTCTCACTCCTGCCACGCTTACTCCTGCCACGCTTACTGCCACGCTCACTCCTGCCACATTTACCCTGTCACGCTTCCCTCCGGCCACGTTTACTCCTGCCACGCTTACTCCTGTCACGCTTCCCTCCGGCCACGTTTACTCCTGCCATGTTCACTCCTGCCATATTTCTCTCCTGCCACATTTCCTCCCTCCATGTTTCCCCCTCTAGCTTTCCCCCTCCACGTTTCCCTCCTCCATGTTTCCCCCTGCCACGCTTCCTTCCTGTTGTTTCCCTCCTGCCATTTTTCCTTCCTGCAACATTTCCTTCCAGTCACGTTACCCTCCTACCATGTTTCTCTCCTTCCCTGCTGCTCTCCCTTACCTCCCCAAATGTTTGTACTAAGACGCCATGGATTGACGTCGCTTTCAGTTGCAGAAGAACTATAGAAACCCCCCAAACCAGTACACACTGTTTCAGGGTCCCACCACTCTGATCCCACTGACCTCCCTATCCCACACCCCTAGCCACTTCTGTCCCTTCAAACAACTGTGATGATGGTTGGTGGCTAAGTATAATCAGGCATTTCTCCTTCAAGAAAAGCCCCATGGGCTTGGAAGTAAGAAAGCACATTGGGATTGTCAAAAGCAGCAGTGAGAATTTCAAAAGCTGTGGGTATCTGGAGAATACCAGACTCTGTTTCCCTTAGTTAACACCAATTTTTTTGACAGTCTTACTGTTATTCCCTTTGTTTGATTTTTATTTAATTGCCAGAATGCAGAATGGACCTTGATTGTCCCCTCCTGTTTCGCTGCAAATGTAATTCAGCTACAATAATGGTAAAGCACATTCCTGTGGGCCCGTCTGGAAACTGAAGCACAGTCTTCCCAGCGTTAGCTCTCCATGGGAAAGGACAGTCAAGACTCCATAGTGTTAGTTGCTTCACAACAGACTTTTTGGAAAATATTAGCTATTAGAATTTAACATTGGCATTTGGAGGCAGGGGAAGATCAGTGTTTAAGAATCCCTGGTGCTGTCTGGATTTGATACTGAACCATGCACTATACTGGAATTCATGCCCCAGTAGTTATTCAGGGGTGGTTCTCAGGACAGGGAGGCAGAAGCGATGGTACAGTGGGGAGGGCATTTCCCTTGCATGAGACTGACCTGGGTTTGATCCCTGCATCCCATATGGTCTCCCTTGCACCACCAGGAGTGATTCCTGAGTGCAAGCTAGACACTGATTCTTCCATTACCAAAGGAGAAATGTACTAACCAGATTCTGATTTGATCTGTTACAAGAATCTTCTAAGTGATCATTCCCCACACCCCATGACTATTGATTGCTTTTGCATGAATCATTTAAATTCAAATATACCAAAGATTATATATATATATATATATATATATATATATTAAGATTTGAGTTTAAGATACTTTGTAAAAGTATTTTAAATATTTCCAAGCATTGGTTTTACTGCAGGTTATTCAAATGCAATTTACTCTATGCTTAAATGTCCCCTTCTGCTATTCAGGAAGCTAATACACAGTTAAGGACAGAAATTAGAAGGGATCTAAAAACCTAATTAAAAAATTAATCGAAAGACTTTCTTTCCCCCTACCTTAGGCTTAATCTTCCAGTTTTTAATAGTTAAACAGAAGTAAAAGATATTAAAATTTGCATAAAATAACTGAATTATTTTTTTATCAGATGGTAAGTAGTGAGCTATTGTGACCATATTTAGCTACACTTAAAAAACATAATTTTAAAATACCTTTTTAAAAATAAAATGCCTTCCCTAATTTGGTCATAATTCAAGGTACTGCTTGCATAGGATTTTTTTCTTTGAAATGATTTCCATATTTTTCAAGTTGAAGTTATTTTTTCTTTTTAAACTTAAGATGCAAATCAGTTGAAATAACAAATACTACCATCTGATTTCATCAAAATTCTGTGCAATTGGATTTTCTACATCATTTCTAAATGCACACCAATGTAACAATAATGAAACATGATGTCGTAAACACAGTTGAGGAGTGCAAAAAGGTATTTTAAGCGACTGTTCACCAAGGAGCTTTGAGTTGACATTATTCCTATTCTGAAAAAAAAAAAAAAGCTATTTGCTTCCTGATAGCATAGCGCTTTTGAATCAACAGAGCCGTGTCGGCACAAGTGCAAACCCTCTCTGTTAGTGCTTTTGAAAGCATTACGTTTAAATTATTTTCTCAGGATCCAACGAGAAAACAGAAGAGGAAGCGGGTCCAGCCTGAATTGTTTAAAATGTATTTTCCCTTTAATTAAATAAGAAACATCTGTCTAGGGATTTGGGAAATGAATGTAATCCATCCACACTCTGCCTCTACTCCTTTGCATCCCATGGCCAATATTTTGAAAGAAAATTCTTTCTTCCTGTAAGAAATTAAACAGCGACAAGGGGGAGATGCCTGGTCTGCGGCGGCGATGTCTGCGGCCAGGGTCTGGCCACTGGAAACCCGACGACCCCTCCCCAGACCCGTCCCTACCCCGCGCTCGAAGCAAGCGAAATCTGCAGAATCAAGGTTAGCGTGTCACGGCGGTATTTTCTGCAAAGCATCCGCTCACCCTGAAAACGCCCAGCTCTGGGGGGTGCTTAAGGAAACAAGTTCCTCCAGCTCCTTGACACCTGAACACCCCAGGTCCCAGGATTGCTCCCGGGCTGGGGTCATCGGGCAACCTGTCCCCCCTTTTGTGCTCAGATTGAAAACCAGCGGGTTCTTCCAACCCCTGCCCGCACCCAGACGCAGCCACCCCGCGGAAGGCGCGGCAGGAGAGGCGGGGCGCCTGGGTTCTGAAAGCAGCCCCCCCACCCGCACCCTTCCGGTTCAGAAGGACCCAAAGCTGCACTCACTGGTGGTGTCGAACGGAATCTGCCTGCAGGAGCCCTGGGCCGGCCAGGGACAGTAATACACGGCTCCCCCTTCCACGATGTCCGGCTGGCTGGTGTTGGCTCTGGGCGCCCCCACCAAGACACCGGCTCTGCAAGGGGAAGGAGATCGGCGTCACTCACTCCTGGGGGTCTGAGGAAAGTGTGCGCGCGCCACGCGGGGTCCTCCTGCCTCCCACACCAGGACTTGGGGGTGCTGGGGGCCGACTGTCAGGTTTGATTTCCCGGAGCCTTCTGAGACTTGGGCTCCAAGAAGTGCAGCCGGCGGCGAATTCTGTCCAGGTGGAGCTCTGGTGTCCCCAGGGCGAGAGATGGCCGGGTGGGCAGGGACCGAGCCCAGCTGCTCGCCGCCCGCCGCCACTGCCCAGACACTTAATTGTTCCAGGCTCTGCCGTGGCCGTGGTAGGAGCTTGCTGTGGGCTCCCGGAGCGCATCCCCGACCCTCGCCCCCGGGCTTTGTACGAAGTCCCCGTGTGCGCCACGGAAACCCGCCAGGACCTGCGAGTCCTAAACTTTCCTACGGTCCCGTGCCGGGTGCCCAGCGCACCCCGAGATTAAAAACACTTAAAGGCGGGGAGATAGGCAAGAGCGGCGGGGAGCGGACGGGACCCCTCCTCTCCGCGGGGCTCTGCGGCTGGAATTTCAGGCATCACCGTCACCCTGGAGGGGCCACCCTAGCCCCCGCAGCCGAGCAGGGGTCAGGCTGGTGCGTGGCTCGGGATGGGGTGGGAGTGGGGGGTTCCCCTCCCGTACCCATGCCCAGCCTGGGCCACTTACGTGCGCGCGGCAGGTAGGTGGAAGTCCACGGCGTAGCCAAAGTAGCTGCCCTCGGGGCCGCTGTACACCGTGAGCTTGTCCACGTCCAGGTTGAACGCCTGCAGGCCGGGGGGCGCACAGCACCCCCAGCGCGGTCGCCCAGCTCCAGAGGGGCGCCAGGCGCTGAGCGCGAGGAGCGCGGCAGACCCTGGCCCGCATCGCCCCCTGCCCCGGCTGGTGCGGGTGTCCTCGGGGCGGCGGGAGCCGTGGGACCCGCGCGGGTGATGGCGGGGTGCGGATGGAGTCGCGGGGGCGGCGGCCCGGGTCAGTGCACGCGCGCGCGGCCCCTCGGCGGCGACTGTCGCCCGCGCTCTGCTCCCCGCCAGCTCCCCGGGCCGACTCAGGGGGCTGGCCCAGGGGCTCCGAGCCCTCCTCTGGCCGCGGGCGGGGACCCCGCGCGCTCGCGGCGCCTCCTAGCGGCCGGGGCTGGGCCGCGAGCGGGGACCGGCGCGCGTCTTCGCAGCGGGGCTGCGGGTGGCCGCAGCATCCCAGAAACTCGGGGTTTCGCGCCCCCGGCAATCCCTGCCCTGGCTTTCGGAAGCAGTAGCCCAGTCCCGTCTTCCCTCCTGCCCGCCTCCCCGGATGAGCCGAGCGTTTTCCAGCTCCCCCCGACCCCGACGGAAGGAGAGGGAAGCCTTCATGGACCTCTGCAGCCCGAGCACCGGTCCCCGTCGGGTGGGTGCTTTTTGGGTTAAAGTAGAAAGACCCCCAAGATTCTCTCCCTCTCTGCAGGGGCAAAAGAGTCAACAAAGAAACCCGGCGACTTTTATTTAGGGCTTTCTCAAAGGCTTTTCAATGACTTGGTAGTAAATCTGTGTGACCCTGTGTCATTGTGATGAAGATTGGCAAAGGCTGGAATGCGGGCGTTTAGAGCGCGCCCCAGCGGGATTCAGACGCGCCTTCACCGGGAGCGGGTCGGGGATGAACCGTCCGAGGAGGGGTGCAGCCTGCTCTAGAGGCTGTTGGTAGGACTTCCTCCGCTAGTGAAACACAGATGAAGTGCGGAGACAGGAGCCCCTAAGCGCTTCTGCCCGGTACTTGAACGGTGTGGCTGCCCGAGTATACTTACGGAACAATCTGAGGAGGAGGCTAGAATTTGGACGTTTTGGATGGAGAAGTTGAGGGAAAGTATAAAAGACATAAAGATGGAATGTGATGGCTGAATAAGAGTGTCCGGTCAAGGGGTGATGCTCCAAGGGTTGGAACACAGGCTTTGTGTGTGTTTGTGTGTGTGTGTGTGTTTGTGTGTGGGGGGTGTCCCAGAGTTTAATAGGGGTATGGTTTCGTTGTACCACATGGTCGGGGGCGGCGGGCTGGAGGGAGGAGAGTGGGCACCAGCAACTCCAGAGATCATCACTGGGCCAGGACCGGTGGAAGGGAATCTAGGCTTGAACTAGCTGTTTCCCAGACCCAAATAACTTTTCTTGGCACCAGGAAGTTGCTATAGCAGAAGGGCCCTGAGAGTCCAGAGGGGCCCTTGTTAGTGAGAGAAGAGCAGAGATCTGCACTGTGGAAGAAGAAGGAAAGCTAAGACAAGGCCCCCAAAGACTAGGAGAAGAGCAGGTAGGGTTGGGGCTCAATGGCGGAATTAAAGTGACAGAAGAAGAATCCATAGGGAGGAGTCAGAGAGAGCCCTGGGGAGAGAATGTGGGCAGCAACGGAGAGAGGGTGAGGGCAGGTCAGACGCAGCAGGCCTTGCTGAGGCAGTGCTGGCCCCAGATACCTGGAGGCCTTACTTCAGACCAGAGCAGCTGTCTGTCCTTGGGGAGTCTGTGTCCAGAGTCTCTGAGCCCTCCAGAAAACTGGACTTTCTCACCGCTCTTCCATCAGACTCGCAGGATCAATTGATTTACCTTTTTATGTCTTTATCTTTGCTTGTCTGTCCCTGTAAAAGCACTAGGAGAGCCCAAGCCACCCCAAGATGGATTCCCTGGCAGGTCCGCAGGTCTGGTGTCTGCCTATATAACCTTTTCCCAAACGAGGGGCTGAGAGTAGATGGGGCCCGGGACTTTTGTCTCAGTCCCAGGGGTGCTGTGTTGATCAACAAACTGCTAATAGCAATGGGTGTTCCAGTAAATGTCAATGAGTAATTCACAGGCAACATACACCTGGGTGGACTCAGAGCTGAGACAGCAAGTAACTGTCTCGGGATAACTCCAGCCCCATCACTTCCTGATACTGCAAGGCGGAAGTGAGACAGCCTCTTGTTAAAATGGACCAGCTACAGAGAGGGGAAGTTGGAGGCCATCTTTTGCTGCATCCTTGGCCTGCGGTATGACTCCCCGGCTAAGCCAAGTGATATGTCACACAGCACTTTGTGTGGGTCTGTGGAGGGAAGACAGCATCTTACCAACTTATCCTCTTCCATATTCTCTTCAGTAGTTCCAGAACATTCCTAATTTTACGTTCAAGATAGAATTGGTAGGGAAAGAACTATGGCTTACTACCACATGGCTGCACCTGCTTACCTGTTGTTTTCTTGCACTCACACTGACTGTTGACTGACATGACAATTCTCAGTCCTGGAAAGCATCTCTTTCCACTTCACAGATGAAGGCATTGAAACGTGGAGAGAAACAATCCTTGAAGTATGGCAGTGCCAGCAAAAGCATAGGGAATGAGTAAGTGGGATGATTTGAACCCAGGACTGCCAGAAGCCAGTGTCACTTTTTCATGCTATTTCTTTGTGCAAGAGTTTAATCAAGAAATGAATTTTACTTATTTATTTGGGGGGGGGATTTCCCAAGTGGTGCTCAGAAGGCCCAGAGCCCCCTCCCAGCAATGCTCAGCCTGCCTGCCCCCACCTTCCTCCTGCCTCAGGCCAGTGTTTCAAGGCAAAAGCCCAGAAGTACCAGGAAATGGTACTTCTCTGGCCCTGTGTTACCAGGGACTACCAGCGCCACCCAGGCAGTGCTCAGGAGCCTCCAGGTCTGAATCCAGCAGTGCTTGGCAGGGACCACATGGTACTGGGGACTGAATTGGGGTGGGCAGAACACAAGGCCCAACTCAACCTCTGCACTATCTCCGGCATGTTTAAGTTAGACTAACAATAACGCAAAGTCGCCCTTCTACAGCAGTAAGCTACCCTGGGCACCCCTCTAGGCATGCCTGTGAGAGAAAGGTGGCCCAAAGCAGCCCTGTGCTTTCCCAGAGATCTTAGAAATGGGATTGGCGGCACCTTGTAATTCAGTTAAGGAAGGAAAAACAAACTAAGTCGATGCTCTTTGACCTCTCTGGGCAGCTGCACGGCTGGGAGGGCAGTCAGTTTTCCAAGCAGTCCAAAGAAAAGCGACACTGAGTGCAGGAGCAGGAGACATCTCAATTGGAGTCTTGGATGTTTCACTCTCCTAACAACGGGGCGAGGTGCCAATCAATAAGGCCTGGGGTCCTGTCCAGAGACACGCAGATGGTGACAGGTCTTACGCTGAGTGAGAAGTTTGACTTTTTAAAGATCACCTAGCACTGGTGTATTTGTCAGAAAAGCAAGTCTGGGAATTGTTTATTATGCATGTGAGTACGCGTGTCTGTTTATTAGGGGGAAGGTATACTTAGCAATTTCCCTAAAAAAAGAAAAGGAGCCAGAGGTCAAAGACGGAACAGATTGGGCCCAAACATTCCAAAAATAAGTCCATAAAGAGCACCACAGGGCAAGGAGGTGGGAGATCTCTGGATTATAGCCACGGACAAAGCATTTAAAAATAGAGATGGTGCAAGTATTAACCATTTTCATAGAAGACTCACTCAGAACTTCACTGTCACTTACTGTTTCTATTTTTAAAGTCATTGCTTCATATGGTAAAAGTGTGATCCTGTCTTCAAATCAAGAGGTTTGAGAGTTCCTGTAGATTTTTATTTGTTTGTTTTTGCTTTGGGCCCACATCCAGCTGTGCTCGGGTTACTCCTGGTTCTGCACTCAGGGATCACTCCTGGTTCTGCACTCAAGTTCTGCACTCAAGTTCTGTGCTTCTGCACTCCTGGTTCTGTGCTCAGGGCTAAGTCCTGGCTGTGCATTTAGGGCTCACTCCTGATTCTGTGCTCAGAGATCACTCCTGACTGCACTCAGGATCACTCTTAGCTCTGCACCTCAGGGATCACTCTTGGCTCTACACTCAGGGATCACTCCTGGCTCTGCACTTAGGGATCACTCCTGTTTCTGTGCTCATGGTTCACTCCTGGCTCTGTGCTCAGGGATCACTCCTGGCTCTGTGCTCAGGTATCACTCCTGGCTCTGTGCTCAGGGATCGCCTCCTGGTTCTGTGCTCAGGGATCACTCCTGGCTCTGCACTTAGGGATCACTGCTGGCTCTGCACTTAGGAATCACTCCTAGCTTTGTGCACAGGGATCATTCCTAGCTCTGTGCTCAGGGATCACTCTTGGTTCTGTGCTCAGGGATCACTCCTGGCTCTGCTCACCGTTCACTCTTAGCAAGCTCAGAAGACTATACAGGTCACTGAGGAACAAATCCAGGCTAACTGCCCACAAGGCAAGCACCCTACCTGCTGTACTATCTCTTCAGCACCCCCATGGTTAATCCATTCATGAAATCACTGCATGCAACAGCAGTGTAATCTCAACATTTTCCTGGATGCAACAGAAATGCAGTTTGTTCAATCCTCCTTGCGGGGTGGGGGAACCAAAGGAAGGGATCCAAGGTATCTCTTCCCCAGCTGTACTCAGCTTGTCTGCAATATTAGAAATCACGGATTCTGAGAAGCTTATGACTTACGCTCTGAAGGGAAACAACTTTTCAGTCTGTGGAGAGTTTGCTCTCATAAGCTTGCGTCTGCAAATTTTCTATTCTGAGCCCTGGAGGGTGACTCTCATCTCAGTAAAATTATTTTTTTTGTTCTTTTTGATGATTTTGTTTGTAATTCTCTTTTATGATTTCCCTTCATGATTTTATTAGCCACTTTCCAAGTTAAACTTGCTCCCCAACCCCCCACCCCCGTGGCCCCCGCGTTGGCAGGCATTCAAGCCCAGCCCACAGTTGGTTCAACTGAAGGAAAATTCCCACTAGTCAAAACCAGACTCTGTTCCCCCATCTCTTTTTAGAATGAGGCTTTGAAACCCAGCTCCATACTTGAAGGCAAAGAAAACAATTCTTCCTCTAGAGGAAAGGTAGCTGAGGTGGAGAGCGCTCATCCAAAAGGTTGGCATTTGGGGACTGAGCTTTCCCAGGGGCAAAACCCCAAGGCAGCTGTCTGTATACTTAAGATCTAGGCTTCAATGAAAAGCCAAATAGCCCCCAAAACTTGGGAGTCCTACGTGCTTGATGGACTGGTGAGATGGACCTTTTAGGTGTCTATTGGCCAAGGGGACTAAAGATGGTTTCTAGGGGGAAAATTCACACCTTAGTTGTGTATTTGGGGTGATTGATCCCCTAAGAGCTTATATCTAAGCCCAGTGCCAAAGGAGGTTCTAGGGCTTGATTATTATAGTTCCTTAAGCAGTTGGGCTGGGAAAGGCTCAGAGGACCGGGTAACATGTTTTTGCATGTGGGAACTCTGAGTTCCTCCCCTGGTACCATATGGTCTCCATGAGCACTGTCAGCCCTGGCCCTCAAACTAGGAAAATTCCCTAAGATGTTAAAGTCTGGCCAAATTCTCTGGTCTTTGGGAACTTAATTACCTGAACCTATGTTGCTGTCCCCTGTCTGCCGAAATGGGCGCCCTTGGGGGATGAAGGGGTAGGGGGGCTTGTAAAAACAAAACATGATTCTGTGCTGTGGTTGAGTGCCAGAAGACGCCTGTATGTGCAGGAGGCCCTGGGTTAATCAGCCCTGCAACACTCAGTCACGCACGGCCACGTGCGTCTCCCACAGCGAGTGAAGAACCCAACACCCAGCATGTGTTTCCTATGGATCTGGAGTCTGGAGACCTGGGGTGGGCACCCAAGTGGTCTTGGTGAGATCTCAGGGTGCTGCCCTCTAGGTATAGCCTCACATGCATGCTCGCATAGCCCCTGGGGAGAGAGTGGGTGAGAGTTTCCTGGGGTACAAAGCCCAGGGAGGAATCTCCCTGCTGGAGAGTTAACTTCCCAAAGTTGTCCCCTCCACCTGTATACCATCATATTGGAAGTTGATTCCAATATCTAAATTTATTTTTAAAGAAAATGTTATTTTTTAAACTCTTTCTCGCTTTTTGGGTCACACCTGGTGATGGTCAGGGGTTAATCCTGGTAGTGCTTGGGAGACCATAGGGGATGCCAGTGATTAAATCCAGGTCGGCTGCATGCAAAGCAAATGCCCCACACACTATACCATTGCTCAGGCCCCCAATTTCTTAGTTTGGAGCACATAAATGTTTAGTCCATTGCACCAGGATCCATGAGCGCAGTGCTGTGGGGGCTCCTGATTCCCATCATGCTGTCAGGACAACAGCAACTCAATGGGGAGGAACAGCGAGAACCCCCTGGGACAGCCAGCCCTCCTTTACTCAGCCCTCCAGGAGGCTGGAATTGGGGGCCCCTATGTCACAGGATGGGTGCAGGGGTTGTTAACAGGGCAGATTTTGAACCACAGATGTGGTGCAGTATTTCTTCTGCCTTTGAAAGAGAGCAGGAAGGGCCCTGGATTGTATGAGCTCACTGAAGTGGGAGCAACTTTCTCATGTAGGAATCTGGGCACAGGGGAGAATTCCCGGGAAGAGCGTTGCATGAGAGCGGCCGGGGTTTCCTTCACTGGCACCATGACAAGGAAAACACTATTACAAACAACAATTTAACGAAACTTTTCATGATGAGGTTTCCGAAGACTGAATTGCTCTCACCCACCGTTATCTCTAGCTTTAGTTCCTTATAGCTTTATAAATCAGGGGAAGGAAACAAGGCAGAATTAAGGAGGGAGAATAGGAAGGAAAGGGAGATTGGGAGGGAAGGAGCGAGGGGGAGGGAAAGAGGGAGGGAGGAAGTGAAGGGAGGAAAGCAGGAAGTTAGTTGGCTCATAAAAAGCATTATCTTTTCTTTATTCAACCAATTATAGATCTGAATCCAGTTTACAGGTGGTCCATGCCAGCGCTTAGTTTTCCACTCAGTTCTGTGGATTCTACCCAGTACACACTGCAGAGAGCCCATATGTCACATTGCAGGCTCTTCACCAGTTCCACCCTGCAGATGACTGTCTTGTCACATGTCACATCAAACTGAAGAGGTTTCGCCTCCCTGCCCAGAGCTTCTGACCCAGTGAGAAAGCAGGTGTCAAACAGACCGAATCCAGTGGCCAACGTGGAGCAAAGCAGGGGCAGCGCGGGCACGTTCCTCCGCACAGGAGACCAAATGTGGGACAAGGCGAGCAATGAACAGGCACAGCATGATGTGGAGTTAAAATATGGCATTGGGCCGCTTGCAGCAGCGCAGTCCATCAAACTAGTGGAAACAGTTATGTTCTTTAATGCACTGCATTCTACAATGTATAGGAAAGGTGGGCGGGAGGGAGAGATAGAGAGGAGAGAAAAAGACATAAAGAACCCGCCAAGCAGTTGAGGTGTGGGAGGAGGGAGGGAGGTGGGGACATTGGTGATGGGAGATGGGTTCGGGTGGAGGGATGGGTGTTGGAACACTGTAGAACCAAAACTAGACATGAGCATCTTGCAATTGTATGTCTAAAAGTGGTGCAATAAAATTTGAAGGGGAAAAAAATAAAAAAAAAAGAAAAACAAAACAAAAAAATACAGCATTGGCTGCAACCCTGACCCCAGGTCTGGGAAGCGGCGGCCCCAGTGACTGGTCTGGAGCTCGTTGAGTCCTAGCAGGCTTCATCTGTGCACACTGAATCAAGTACAGACACCTCTACTCTGGAAAGCACAGAAAGTCTCCCCGACTGTCATCCATGTACCTTACAAGAGGCCTCTGACGTTTCAGGACAATTTTCCCGTGATGGAAGCAGCTGCCTCTGCTCTCTCTGGCCACAACCTTGATCTCGAAGGTCTCTCTGGGCCAGGCTACCCTAGTCTTTTCCGTGGTGACCAGCCTTTTGAGAGAACAATTTGAAGGTCGAAGCACATTTTTTTGGGGTCATCTTCTTCGATGTCTTCTACTTAGAAGCTTATAACGTGACGAATTGACTTAAGTTGACCTTTCTGGTTCTTATTGTTTTTATTTATTAAGAAGCGCGTCCCTTTCCCAAAGGCCTCTGGGCACATGCGCACAAAGTAGAAATAGGACAAGTTAAATTAAAACCAGCACAGTCAAGCTAGAATGCTCTCATAAAGGAAAAACAAAGACTCAGAGGAGCATAGCTGGAAGGAGAGAATGAAGCCAAATGGATTACGCTGGGGCTGTTTTTCTTTGGTTTGCAGGGGAGAACTTGGTCAACCTCGATGAGAGAGCCCTAGCCTCGGAATCTCTACTGAGTGTTTCCCACCTCTTCTCTTCACCACAGCAGAAACGTCCCAGGGCAAGTCAGGAGCTAAGCTGTAATTCTCTGTATGAACTTATTGGAGAATCCCTATGAAAGCATCGTGTTAATAGTATTACTCTTTGTTTCTGGGCTACACTTGGTGGTGCTCCTGGCTCTGTACTTAGAGATCATTCCTGGTGGGCTCAGAGAGCCATATGGGGTGCCAGGGTGCTGGGGATTGAATCCAGGTGGGCCACATGCAAAGTAAATGCCCTCCCCGCTGTGCTATTGCTCTGGCCCCTATTACAACTGTAATGAGGCCTGGGTTGCTGGTGGAGTGAGAGCTTTTCATTCCCTCCCCAGGTGACTTTGTCCTCCTGCTCCACCTTAAATAACTCCCTTATCTGCTAGAACTTAACACAAGATTGCCTATACCTGCGCATTGTTGTGCCTTTTGTTCTTAGTTGGCCCCTTCTCAACTAACACATTTTTGGGGCAACAGCAAATTATAAAAAGCTTTCCCGATACTTTAAAAGTAGTTTGTCTTGAACATGGGGCAGAGCTGCTACTCCTGACTGCACTTACGAATTAATCCCGTTTGGACTTTTTAGGATACAGGGATTGAACTAGGGGTCAGCTGCATGTAAGGCAAGTGCTCTAACCTCTGAACTATCTCTCAAAAGTTCTTGATCTTGATTCTCATATCATTGAATATTTTCAGAGTGATTTCAAATTTTTGTCTGCTGATTTTATTATATCCATTATGTGGCAGGGATATGTATATATATAATGGTTTCTCTTGTGTTTTGATCACATGACATTGTCCTTTTGAGCACCCCCTGCACTAGAAGCATTCCCCTAAGCCCTTCCCATTCTGATCTTAGTAGTTCATTTTCTTGGAAGAATCCTTCTCCCAAAATATTCTTCCAGGGAAATGTAAGTGCTGAGATTGGCTAACAACTCTGACATTTCTTCTCCTGGACATTGGCCCATTAATTCCTAGTGTCCAAGAAATGGTCAAATGTTTTTGAGACCACTGCAAAAAATCCTGTGTTAATTTTTAAATTATATGGGTCAAGAGGGTTAGTGTTAGTTTATTTAATCAATTTACCCAAACTACCCAGACTCAAACTCTGACAATGCCAGACGAAATATTTTAATATTCCGTCTGGCATTGTCAGAGTTTGAGTCTGGGTAGTTTGGGTAAATTGATTCATCTTTAGATGTAGAAAATGCTAATGCAGTACTTGGTTCGGTGAAAACAATTTAATGTCAGATATTTTGAACTTGAAGTGTTCTCTGTAGACCCCAATAAGTTGTCCAATAATTTGTTGGAAACACAGGACCAATATTCATAAATAAACATTTTCCCATTAAGAGAGGGACCCCAAAAACAGCCTACAGAGGACATCAATGAAAAAGAATTCACCAAGTGCCCAATGGCAACTTAAACAATAAAATAGGTAACACAGTATTTGATTATAGATCAAATTAGGAAAAAACGATCATGAAGACTATCTCCAGCAGAACCGTGTATCCCACAAATCCAAACCCATGGGTGCCTTGACACGAGGTGACTGCATTCATTTGTGGGATATAAAAAATTCTGAGTCTAATATGTTAAGGCCATTATTGACAATGTGAATGGTTTGGAGATAGAAGGTCTTTAAGAGGTCATATAGGTGGACTGGAACCCAATACTCTTGCATTCTCTCCATTCCCTCCTCTTCCCTCTTTCTCTCCACATGTGCACAAAGGAAGGGGCCACTGAGGCTACAATGAAACAGGAGGTGATGATGTGTGTCTAGGAGAGAAGTTTCACAGGAAACCACCCATGGGTGCCTTGACACGAGGGTCCATTCTTAAAACTGTATGAAAATTAAACACTATTGCACCTGACCGCATGGCAGAGCCTGGCAAGCTACCCATGTCGTATTTGATATGCCAAATACCAGTAACAATTATAGACCTCATTCCCATGACCTGATGGAATGGTTTGAGGCTCTTTATGTTCCTGGAGTGAGCAGATGCCCTTGGACTACCCTAGCATGTTACAGGAAGTGTGGAGATGTTACTGGTGCCCACTCGAGCAAATTGATGAACAATGGGAAGGCAAGTGATACAAGTGATTGCACCTGAGTGCCTGAGAACAGACGACTGAATTAAGAAACTATGACACATCTACACAATAGAATACTATGCAGCTGTTAGGAAAAATGAAGTCATGAAATTCGCCTATAATTTATGGATCGACATGGAGAGGATCATGCTGAGTCAAATTAGTCAGGAGAAGGACAGATATAGAGTGACTGCATTCATTTATGGGATATAAAAAATTCTGAGTCTAATATCCAAGGCCAGGGATGGTCCAGGAGGACACATCACTGGTTGGAATCTACGTGTGTGTGTGTGTGTGTGTGTGTGTGTGTGTGTAGGGGGGGAAGGCAGAATGAGGCAATATGCAATGTAGAGAAGGGACCAGTTTGAGAATAATAGTTGGAAATGATAACACTAGACTAGAACTGAGTAAAACCAAAGTACGTAAAGGGATATACACAATAACCCTTCAGTGTCTGTATTGCAAAACACAATGAGTGAAAGGGGTGTGTGTGTGTGTGTGTGTGTGTGTGAGAGAGAGAGAGAGAGAGAGAGAGAGAGAGAGATAGAGAGAGAGAGAGAGAGATGAAGATTGCCTGTCTGAGGCAGGTTGTGGGGGTTGATGGTGGGTAGGAAACTGGGCACAGTGATGTTAGGAAATGTGCACTGGTGGAGGGACAGGTGTAGGAACACTGTCAATCATGAACAACATGATCGTCTAACAATGGTCTAACTCATGGTGATTCAATTAAAAAAATAAGAAAGAAAAACAAACACTGCTGCTTAAGCCTCCCGGAAGTCCGGGATATCTTTTAGAGTCACTCTAGAGCAGTTTCTTTTACCTTTTTTCATCCATGGTTCTCTTTTAACCTTTTTTCCTTCCTGTTGGCTCCTCCTGTCCTACTGGCTGACCCCCCTATTGATCTCATGTTCTAGCTCCCCATTGATGCAATTGAAAGGAAAAAATGAGTTGCACCCAGCAAATGCTTAAGTGTTTGCTATTATTATGTGCAGGGATTATAAATGCTTGGACTATGTTTCTATTAAAACACAGTGTTATAATGACGTTATAATGGTGCGGAGTTTGTCTGTTTTCCCACTTGAGTATCCATTGAAGGGAAAGCAATCTCTCTCCTTACATCCATATTCTCATCCCACAGGTGGACTCTAAAACCCCCTGCACAAGCTTGGGTTTGAAACCTCATCACAGTCTTACCCCCTTGCCATGATTTCCTTCTCCCTCTGTGAAGAGCCTCTGAAAACCCCCATGAGCAGTATTTGCTTTGAGATGTTTTGGATTAAAGCCTCTTTTTGTCTTCCTGCTTTGAATCCTTTTGTTCTTTCTTTTCCCACGGAGACACTCCCAGATTTTCCATTTTATTTTCAGATGATGCTACTGAACCAGATGATCCAGCTTCATCCTTGAGTTTTCAGACTCCAAGAGAAGAGAGAGGGACGCCATGCAGAGGCTGTGGGATTGTACAAACACTTCTACCCTTTCTCTTCCAAGCCCCTGTCAACTGCACCATTCCAATAGCTCTCAAAGTAGGCCTCCAGCTGCCAGCCCCATCTCTCCGGGGTCCTAATGCTGGCCTTCCACCAAGAACTCGCTTCAGCTGTCCTGGCTGCTCATACCCTTAACCCTTTCCTCTTCTCGCCTCTCACTGTGGGAATTTCTCACAGGGATCTCACTGACAGGTGCCAGGGGGCAGAGATGGCTTACCCTCACGGAACATTTGCTGTTGCTCCCTGCTGCTTCTCCAGGTGATGCCACACACTATATCTGGCTCTCTCCTGAGCCCCAGAGTTGCCAACTGACCACGAAGCAATGAAGTGCTGAAGACAGAATGTAAAGGACAGGACTGTGGGTCCAGCATGCTTGGATCTCTGGCCATGATAATGTGAATAAGACTGTTCCTTAGGGCCAAGACCATCCTATTTGTTTTTCTCCTTCTTCTGTTATATATATATATGTATATGTATGTATGTATGTGTGTATATATATATATATATATATATATATATATATATATATAAAGCGGTTTTGAATAAACATCTGCAGGGTCTTCTCATAACAATTCTATAAGGAAAAATGCAGGTTATTTTTTGGGGGGTCACACCCAGCAATGCTCAGGGGTTACTCCTGGCTCTGCACTCAGGAATTACTCCTGGTGCTGCTCAGGGGACCATATAGGATGCCAGGGATCGAACCTGGATTGGCCATGTGCAAGGCAAATGCCCTCCCGCTGGGCTATTGCTCCGGCCCCTATTTTTTGCAGAGGAAAATGGAGCAGCTTACAGACACCGTTGACTTTCTGAGTGGCCATTGTTGCTCTTCTCCACTGCTAAGTCTCCCACCCTGTCTTTCCTGCCCCTCTCGGGTTGGACAGGTGGGATATGTAGGCACTGATTGGCCAAAACAAAACAACCAAATGGCCCAGGCTGCCTTTCTGGCCACGATTGGTAAGCATGAGGTTAGTGTCTCAGGCATGGACCAATCAGTACCTGGAATGTTCATAACCACGCTTAGTTGCTTATTTAGGAGGACGATGACCGAGGCAGTCTCTTCAGCTGAGAAAGGAAAGTGTTTCTCACCTACTCCCTGTTGGAAGGAAAACTGGGATCAGCACAGAGAAATGAAGCCAGAATTCTGATGGGGACCCTACTTCCCTCCCCACTGTCTGCCCTTCATCTCGACTTCTCCTGACGTGAGTTATAATTATTCTTTATTACTTCAGTCACTTTGAGTTGGAGTTTCCTGACTTCTTGCGTTTGAAGTACATAAACCTGAAGGATGCAAGGAAGGCTTTCAAAAATGAATTTCACAAGATACTGAAAAAAATTCTTTTTCTCAATTACCCAGAAGACTTTCAACTTCCAGGAACCACTACCAAACAAATTTAGACAAATTTAGCTTGTGTGTTTGTGTATTTTGGGGGTGGGGAGATAGGATAGAAGTAACATAGAATACATTGGACATATGTGTGTGAGGTGGGGAGATAGAATAAAGATAACAGAGTACACTGAAATTGTGTGCGTGTGTGTGTTGAAGTGGGGAGATAGGATAAAGGTAACAAAATACACGGGGTTTGTGTGTGTGTGTTTACATAAAAGTATAATGGTAACAGGTAACAGAATACACTGTGTGTGTGTTGATTGGGGCAGGGAGTCCTGGTCCCCACATGAAAATAATTAGGGTTGTGAGTTCACAGTGAGTGGCCAGATGGAGCAGATGGCGCTTAATTGGCCCACAATCTGCTGGTTGTAGATCGAAGTGTTCAGTTGTCTTGAATTCTGTTGCTAAAAACACTCCCAGTTCTACCAGACATACCCGTTTTGGAGGTTTGCCACCCTGGACAGAGAGCTCTCTGGGAGGGAGATTTGTATTCTGGGTGGGGACTATCACATAGCTCTGGATTATAATACAAGAAGCCAGACGTCAACCCTTGTCTCTGCAGTTATGCACACAGTTACCCACTAGGCTTAAAGGCATGGCGCTCCTGTCAGGAACTAGTCACCCAGCTGGGCCCTAAGATTGTAAAATGTGTGGGAAAGAGCCTTCTCACATCAGGTACCTGCCCGAGGACATCCCCAATTCAATGTTCATGGGGATCTTCATCTCTGAGGACATGCAGATCTAATCAGGAATCTGTTCCGATGGAGCAGAGAGGCTCAGTTTGACTACATTGAGAGATTCAGCCTGAATAGGGTTTGCCCTCTGCTCTGAAATAGCCCATTATATTTTCTGCTCCCTCCCCCCCCCAACCCCCACCCCCGCCCTTAGCTTTGTTGGCCTGAGATGACCTTGAAAGATAATGGCAGACTTTTCACTCTGCTCTCAACAGGAAATACTCAGGAAGTAGAGGAGGTCTGTCAGCTGGTCAGCCTTCGGAGGAGGATTGGCCTTCCTCTTAGGTTTCTTTTCTTGCTAAAGACTGTAAGGTGGGGGCTGGAGTGATAGTATAATGGGTAGGGTATTTGCCTTTCAAGTAACCAACCTGGGTTCCATCCCCAGCATCGCATATAGTCTTCCAAGCACCACCAGGAATAATTACTGAGTGCAGAGCCAGGAGGGAACCCCTGAGCATCACCAGGTATGACTCAAAAACCAAAATCAAACAATAATAACAATAAAAATGGCTGTAATGGAAAACTGAGAGGAACACACGAGATCTTTACTCACACATGAACAAAATGTGTTTGGGTCTCTGCTCACCTCCTTTCAGACTAGCGAAGGCTCAATTGTGTGAGCAGTGAAGAGCGTGAAAATTCACTAAGCATCAGCAACTGGTGTTTCAGAGTATGTGGCTCCTGGACTGTGTTTTCCAACAGAAATTAAGAATGCTTGTGAGCAGTCTGTGCCCCTGCTTGGCTCAGGGGCTTCCTGGGATGCACCCATCAATTGTGGGGAGCACAGGGGTGTCAGGAATCAAACCTGGGTCAGGTGCCTGCTAGGCTGTGCCCCTCACCCTGTCCATCTCCCAGCAACCTTGACTGTACAGAGCTGAGTCATCATCAGGTCCTTTGGCCAAATTCTACATGTGAGATGTCTTCCACATGTAAAACTCATAAAAGCTGATGGGATCCGTGTCGTTACTGAGCTCCTCCAAGGATATTTTTGTTCAATTTCTGGGAAAACAAATGGTAAGCCAGAGCCAGCCAGAGCCTTCAGAGCATGGAACAGCAAACATGGCGGCATGCAGTGGCATGGAGTTTCCTGTGTGCCCTCCTCCCCTCCACACCTGAGGCTGCACACTGCTTCAGTGCAGTAGGAAAGGGACCTGTGTCCCTCTGCCTCATTGGGACCCACTGCCAACTTCACTCTAGACTTTTCTTCACACGATGCTCTTGATCTTTCTCCATCCTCCCATCCACTGTTCCATCCTCCCATCCTCTGCCCTTTCCAGAGGGAGCAAGACCACTGCACTTTAACAACTCATCCAAGAAAGACCGTCCAAAGAATATTTTTTGGGGATGCCCTTGAGCACACACTCAATGGTTCTTTCCCTCTAGAAATCCTCAAACACAAAATCATCCCAAAGTGAAGCCAAGGCCTCTTGGTTCCCTAGAGAAGGGGACCTTTGCCTCCCATTATTCACTTCATCCAAGGCAGTACCCTAGGGAGGAGACTTTGTCTTCCTCCACACGTTACCAGGGAGACAGTTCATGGCATTCCATGACTCAGCTGCCCACAGACCACTATTTTGTAATCCCAGTTCCATCGATGATTCTGGAACAATACACTGCTGACACCTTGGTTCTGCCTTGCAGTGGCTTGCAGCGTTAGGAAAGGGATGTGCCAGTGTCTCCCCACCCTGAACATTTACACTTGGCAGGTCCAGAATGAGGTTTAGGGACCCATGGCCCCAATGCCACTGGTAGGTCCCACATCAGTCCCAAGGGCCCTGGGGACTCCCCATATGTTTCCGTGTGTTCCCCCCACCAACCCCTGGCTACTCCCCAAGCAGTCTCCGAGCAGCCCCTCTTCATGGCTCCAGTGGGGATGACTCACAGGGCTCAGGGCCCAGGGACAGTCCCACCGGGATCACTACACCACTCCAGCTGCCTCGCTGCCATGCCTGGCATCTCGCCCCCCTCACAGCTGGAGAGTGTTAAGAAAGAGTCTCCACATATGGAGTCCGGGTACTGGTGTGGGCCTGAAGGAGGGCGTCTGGTGAGTTTGGACTCACCCCAGACACATTCCGCCCAGCCAGCTGTTGTGGACCACGCTTTGGCCTCTCCAACATCATGTGAGATCGAGTCTCAAGGGCTTTGTCCCTGAGCTGTTGGAGATTGCCAGACTCAAGGCTCTTTGCTCCACCATGGCCCCCTCTCAGTGTGTTCTGGAGAGGTTCAGGACATGTAGTGGTAGGAATATTGGCCTCAGGGAAGTGACTGGGTCAGAGAGGGACTTCAGGGAACCCATCTTCCATCACAGAAACATTCTTGGAGGCATTAGGGCTTGCCCTGGCTCTGTGTGGGGGTGTGGAAAAGAGTCTGGCCAAGTGGGAAGTGGTTGCTTTCCAAATCAAGGGGGAATTTTATGAATGACCCCAATAGAACCGAGTGGGGGTGCAACACCTTTCAATGAAAGTGACCTTAGTGATATCCCTTGAATTTGAGAAATGCTGCCAGGGTCTGTTCATCCCCATACCAAACAAATCTTTTTGCTGACCCTTGGCTTCTAGCTGATGGTCTCTGGCACCTGAATTTTCTCTCCATCTCTTCCCTCTCTAGCTCTCACCTCTTTGAATTCCTGGTGAGGTGCTTGCAGGGTTGGGGTTTAAATTTCTCTGCTACAATCTGTTTCACACATCTCGAGAGTGACCCTGGAAAACTTTCTTTGTCTCTTTTTTAAGGTTCTTTTTTTTTTTTTTTTTTTAGCTTTTTGGGTCACACCCTGCAATACTCAGGGGTTTCTCCTGGCTCTGCACTCAGGAATCACTCCTGGCGGTGCTCGGGGACCATATGGGATGCCGGGGATCGAACCCGGGCAGCATGGGCCGGCGGGCAAGGCAAACGCCCTACCCGCTGGACTATCGCTCCGCCCTCTTTGTCTCTTTTTGTCTCTTTCTTCCTTCCCTTCCTTCCATTCTTTCTCTCTCTTTTTTTTTTTTTTTTTTTTGGTATCGATGTTTCTCGCTCTTCCCCAGCCTCCACAGAACAGAGCATAGGCGATTTGTGATCACACTCCAGTTCTTCCTCATTCATGAATGCACAACTACATGAACTCACTTCTTGTCTGGAATCACCTTTTCCCAGCCCTGGGATTTGTTCCGAAGCAGCTGGGCTGTGACCAATGCTGCAGTTTGTCTTCAAGCCTCCAACTGAAGGTCTGAGGTGACACATCTGTGGCTGTCCGTGCTCTGGCACTGAGTGATGAATCCTTACTGGTGGAAAGGTTTGGCTTCTCCAGGCATTTGCTTTTCTCTGCAAATCACGACAGCACAGTTGTGAGTGGGAGCTGTGTCTTGGGCTTTCCCCTTTGTTTGGGTTCTCTCTGCGGACGAGATTCTCTCTGACTCCTGGACCAACTGAAGTCTAGTTCAGTGCAAGGGCTGGAGAGCTGGTCCTGTTCCATTCCATGGACCAATGCAGAAGTCAGTTGGTTTGGGATGAGTTCCGGTTGCTAGAAAGACACCTTTTGTGGTGGATAGAGAAGAATGGACAGACGAGTGGTGTGTGCTGCTGGTTACAGAGGAGGAGGAAAAGGTGGGAGGTGATTGGGTAGGGGGCAGGGGAGTCAAAGCTCCACTGGTGTTTTGATTCAAAAGGAGCTTCCAAGTGCAGCTGGGGTGATGGTGCAATAGCTTCTTGTCAGACTCTTGAGCAGTTTCAGTGAGAAAGTGAGTTTCCTGGTAGGTCCGGACTAGAGTTTCCATGAGGTTCTGCCAGATTGGATTGAGAGAGCAGGGAGAGGGTAAGGAGAGGTGGAGATTTATTTTGTTCTTGAAGAAGAGTAGTGTTGCAGGACTCCTAAGGGCCGCTGCATCTGCTCTGGATTACCTCCTGCAAATCACTTCGTAGATAAGGGGGTAGTCTAAATGTGGCAGTCTATCTGACCATGTATGCTGTACTAGCTGGTATAAATATTCTCCCAAGCTACCACAATCATCGTGGGACTAGCTAGATCTTACCAGCATATTAGCCTGGCCACGCTGGACCCCTAAGTAATTAGACCAGAGAGAAATGCTGTTTGCTTCCAAGCAAACAAGCATGGCTCCCTGATATACTCAAAGGCAACTAAAATACAAAACTACAATAAAGTAGAAGAGACTTGTGAAGGCTTGGAGAAATATTTAACTGGCATTAGTATTAGTCTTTGGTACAGAGACATGCCATCTCAGAAACCCCCTTCTCTACCCTATAAAGGCATTTCCAGGCAGATCTTGGCTCAAAACATTAGCATACTAAAGGGCCTAGGTGAGGTGCAGGGAGGGATTACCTAAGGGCATTTGACCCTCCCTGCTTTCCATAACAGTGGGAGGAAGGTCTGAGTTGCAGGGTATAAACTAGCCGGTTTCCTCTCGCGGCTTCTTTATGGGCTCTCTGTGAGCGCTCACCCTTCTTGGAAGTCTTGTCTTCTTCTCCTTTTACAAAGCCTTTACACGTGGTGGCCGCCATATTGGCCTACACGTGGCTGGGGTTCCTAGCCTAGAATCCTAAGCACCGGCTTTTCCTTTTGCTGATTTGTATGCCTGAACCTGTGATAAGTAAAGCCTTTTTATTTTTTTATTTATTTTTTTTTTTTGCCTTTTTTGGGTCACACCCGGCAAATGCTCAGGGGTTACTCCTGGCTCTGCACTCAGGAATTACTCCTGGCGGTGCTCGGGGGACCATATGGGATGCCGGGGATCGAACCCGGGCGGCATGAGCCGGCCGCGTGAAAGGCAAACGCCCTACCCGCTGGGCTATTGCTCCGGCCCCAGTAAAGCCTTTTAAAACTGCATCGGATTCCTGAGTTTACATCCATTCCTCGCCGGCTTCGGAGATAGAAGGGAACTTCGCTTCCCGGCATTGTCGGGGACCCCGGCAGAGCTCCCCGACAGAGTAGGGTATTAGTCTGTTAAGCACACATTCTATATTTTCTCTCTGTCGGTCTCTCCCCTTCCCTGGCAGTGCTCAGGCTTCTGACTCTTTTCAGGGATCATTCCTGGTGTTGCGGAGGGTGGGAGGTACCATATGTGCTGCCAGGAATAAAAACCCCAGTCAGTTACATGCAGGCCTAGTGTCTGACTGTTTGTGTTATCTCGTGTTCTCCCAATTATTTTCCCTTTAAAACGCAGACCTGTTTTTTGTTTGTTTGCTTGTTTGGACCACACCTGGTGATACTCAGGATAACTCCTGGCCGGGCTTGAGGGACCCTATGGGAGGCCAGGGATTGAATCGGGTTGCAGTGGGTAGGGCTATGCCTTGTACGCAGCCGCCCATGCCGGCCCGGGTTCGATCCCGGCTTCCCATATGGTCCCCGAGCACCGCCAGGAGTAATTCCTGAGTGCAGAGCCAGGAGTAACCCTGAGCATCGCTGGGTGTGACCCAAAAAAGCAAATAAAATAAAATAAATAAAAATTAAAAAAAAATGAATCCGGGTTGGCCTTGTACAAGGCAAGTGCCCAACCTGCTCTGGCCCCTCAGGCCTTTTCAGTCTCATATCAGTTGAACGAAGTCATGGGGAACCTCACTGTCGGCTAGCAGTGGCTGTGTGTTGTAGGTCTCTTGAAGCCGTGCCCTGATTCTGAGAGTTCCATGAGGCTTGGGAGATGTTCTGAGTTTGTAGAAGAATTTGCCCTCTGATGCCTCCTCTTGGTACTTTTGTCTTTCATACAACCTACAGACTTCTGGATCTTAAGAGCAATGAAAAAAATCTTTTTCTCACTTGTTCCCTGAAAATTCTTTTTCTGCGAGGAAGACAAGAACCCTAAGGCAGCCCTGGACAGGAGTGGTGCTGGAGCAACAGTACAGTGGGTAGGATGTTTCCTCGCATGTGGCCAAGCCAGGTTCAATTCCTGGCACCCCTGATTGGTCTCATCCACTGACCTCTTATAACAAGAAGCACCTTGAGTTTACAATACACAGTTCAGAAGGCGAACAGATTAGCTAATCTAGCAGATGTGACCGCTCTGCATTGCTTTACAGAATCAACATGCACCCTACATGCTGGAGCACTCTATTCAGGGAGCAGAGATTACTGAGAGCAGTACTGAAGCCCTTTAACCAGACTCCTGAAAATTCTTTTTCTGTGAGGGAGACAAGAACCCTGAGAAAACCCTGGGTAAGGCCTAGGACTGACTTGCTTTTATGAGTCATAAGGCTGACAAAATTCATCGGGCCGCCATTTTCCACATCCGGACTTCCCTCTCGTCACAACTCCACCCAGCAACAGCCTATCACAGCCCGTCTCATCGAGTTCCACCCTGCAGCAGTTTTTTTTTTTTCAATCTGGCCCAGGTATGCTGATCCAGAGACTTACAGACATGGGGCAGAGCTGCTACTTGCTCTCCCTGTGCCCAGTCGCCCACAAGGCGCCCGGGAGGGATGGCGGGTTCTAGCCCTAGCCTGCCACCCCAGCAGAGCCGCACAACAAGCCAGATGACCCCCACTCCATCGGGCTGCCATTTTCCACATCCGGACCTCCCTCTCGTCAGAACTCCACCCAGAGACAGCCTATCACAGCCCGTCTCGCGCGGCTGCTTGCAGCGGCGCAGTTCATCTATAAATGCTATATTTACAGGTGACTACAAGGGTATGCCACCTGCATGGCAAGCCTGGCAAGCTGCCCTGTTTTATTTGATATGCCATATACCAGTAACAATTATACAATTATATTAGTTCATTCCCATGACCTAATATAATGGTTTGAGGCTCTTTATGTTCCTGGAGCAAGCAGATGCCCTTGGTCTCTACTAGCATGAGACAGGACATATGGAGATATTATTGGTGCCCACTCTAGCAAATAGACGATCAACGGGAGGATAGTGATAGTGATAGTGAAGTTCCCAGACATTCTCTATGCCCATTGAAAAGTCAGTGACTTTTCAATGTCTATGTTTAAATTGGGTATGAGGTCTATAGAGATGTTACTGGTGCCTGCTAGAGCAAATCGATGATGAACGGAAAGATAGTGATAGTGATAGTGATGTTTAAATTAGAAACACTTCAGATTTTAAGGAAATGTAAAAGTTTTAATTTTTACACATAGATCAAATATACTCTTAAAAAAACTCAGTTCTTACATGTTGGTCATCATATTGTCAGCTTCAGTCTGTAATCCCATAGTCTTAGCACCAAGGGTCTTTGAAACAATGACATCACAACCGTTGCTAGCATCACTGACCCAGAGACAAGTTCCAGTCTTGATTCCAGCACTAAAAACATTACTAACATAATGGCATAATTTGCTTTTTATTAGCCACTTTTATTGTATTTTCCATGCTAATTGTGAAGGCATGAAACTGCAGAAAATTCACAGGGAACATTTCTTTAGTGTTGGTAAATTGGGACCATGTCATGGCGTAAGGCCAGAGAGGTTCTCATATTGGAAGCGCTTCTAATATTTGTCTGTATTTTGACTGAGACTGCAGTTTTGAAATTATTTGCTGTCATAGAGCCTGTATTCCATTTTTTAAAATTTTGAGTGAGAATATTTCTATTTTATTATAAAACTGACATGTATATTTGTGTATATTTATTTTATTATAAAACTGACATGTATATTTATATATATACATATATACATATAAATGTATATATATATACATGTGTATATATGTATATATAAATATACATATATACACATGTATATATGTCCAAATATACATGTGGACATGTATATTTGTAGAATCTAGATAGATTCTATCCTATCTAGTTAGGATAGAAAACTAAGCATGACTAGATAAAAATAAATTTATAGAGGCTAGAGAGATAGTTCAGTGGGTGGCCTTGCCTGAGGCTGACCCAGTTCAATCCCTAGTACCCCCATATGGTCCCCCAATCTCCACCAGGAGTGGTCCCTGAGCTCAGAGCCAGGAGTAAGCCCTGAGCATTTCTGGGTGTGCCTCCCTTCGCATAACCCCCTAAAGGTTAGAAAATTATGTTTATATGAGTTTATATTATATCTTCTAAGAGAAGCCCTATTCAAACCATGAGGCAGCATCTTCAAATCCTTTGCTGCAGTCATATGTGGTAGGGGAGACTGCCCTTTTCACTTTGCCCTGGATAGATTTCCTAGAATTCTGGGGTTTCTATTTTTAAAATGATAAATTTTGGGTGATCTGGGAGTTGGCTTGTACAGAAACACACAGAGTAATACTTAAGTTATTAGAACGTCAAGAGACAAAATGTGTCATTCCTATTTTCTTTCGAAAGGGAAACTGGAGCTTAGAAAGGCGTTGATCTTATTAGTAAGTATCCAATAACATCCTAAGTTACTTTGAAATATAACCAGAGCAGGGCTGTGACCTATACTATTTGTCATTCATATAGTATATTGAATTTTTCTAGTTTGTCATCTTTTGGGGGTTCTCCCTGACAATGCTCAGGGGTCTGGGGCTCACTTCCAGCAATTTCCAGCCTGCTAGGCTAAAAAGGTTCAAAGCAAGGCCTTGAGGATATGATGTTTCTCAGGCCCTTTGGGGCTGACGGTCACTTGTGCCACCCCCCAAGGTGCTTGGGAAGTCTGGGCACATCAGGCAGTGTTTGGGGGAAGGGAACGCCTGCATTCAAGGCCAGCGCCTTCACCTCAAGATTCTTTCTGGTTCCTGTCATTTCCCTTCTGGTTGTACTTATGGTCCCTTTTTCTGGGGAAGGGGGAGCCCACCCTGTGGTACTCAGGGGTTACCCCTGGCTCTGCACTCAGGAATTACTCTTGGCAGTGTTCGGAGGTCCACATGGGGGTTGAACCTGACGGCTGCATGCAAGGCAAGTGCCCTCCATGCTGTACTATCCTCTGGTCCCTTTGTCTATACATCCAAATTGTCCAGTTTATGGGCTCTTGTCATACATGGGAGTGGCATTGCCAGAGCACCTGGCAGCCTCTCTCTTTAATAGAGGCACCCCTGGGTTGTTCTTGAGAGTAACTCCTCCAGTTTCCTCTTCCAAGAACTCACCAAGTCTTCTGACTCACCCTGGGACTATTGGAGATGGCCAGGCTGTTGTGTAAATATTCTATTTACACAACAGAATTGTTGGAGGCGCTGAGATAAAACTTTGTGAGTAAAATGAACATTAGCGTGGAGGACCACTGCTCTTGCTGGTCAGTGGCACCGAGCAGCAGAACATGGCCTCTTTATTCACGCCTAGCCATAGACTGATGTCACTTACAAAAAAGCTAAGAAACCATGAATACAGAAACCATGGATACATACCCCCCTCAAAAATGAACATGTGAGCTCTTACATAGCTCACTGCCCGCACATTCCTTAGCCCAGTTACACAAAAACCTAAAGTTTAAAATAGATTAAAAAAAAGTGTAGACAAGAGGAGAAATCAAGGCTGAGTGCTGTGTAACGCCTTTAAGGGAAAGCAAGTCTGTATCCTTCCAGAAGGTCAGATTCACAGGTGCATGCCTGCCCATTGAGCCAAGAATGGGGTCCCATCTTATTGCCTGCTTGCAGGGGTAATCTCTGGAGACTCATCCGTCCTCTCTGGATTCATACCAACACCAGACCATCTCTGTGTCTTTAGAGAAGTGTGTGTTCAAACCTAGGCCAGTTTTTGAGCTGACCGGTTGAAGTCAGGTGAGTCCTTTATGCACGTTGTTTGTTTAAATTTATTGGGCCACTGTGCTTTTCAGTCACTCAGTTCAGTCCATTTCTACTCAGGATGGTTGTTGATATATGAGGGTTTTCTATAGACATCTTAGGTTTTGTTTTCTGGTGCCACTAATTGCTTGTTCATTGTTTTAAATTTCTTTCTTTTTCTTTTTATTTTTTTAAATATTTTATTATACCACCATGAGATACACAATTACAAAGATGTTCATAAGATGTTCATATTTGGGTTTTGGTCATACAGTGCTCCAGCACCCATCCCTCCACCAGTGCCCGTTTCCCACCACCAATGTCCCCAATTCCCTCCCCCCTTCCCCCAGCCTGCCTCTATGGCAGGTTCTTTATTTCTTTCTCTTTCTATCTTTTTCTCTTTTCCTTCCCTTCCACACTGTGGATTACAATACATACATTAAGAGGTTGTCATGTGTATCTTTTTTGCCTGTATTTAATGCTCAGTTCTAGGTTGGTATTAGCACTTTCGACAATTATTGGCACACTGTTCCACTCTCTTGTCTTACCTAGCCTCTGATTCCCACACGTTTGTGATAATTTCCACCTTTGACGAGACCTCCTGATCCATGCTTCACCTGACCTTGGATATTGGTATCATAATATGTACATATATATATTTATTTCATGCAAATAAATGCAGTCATTCTATATCTGTCTCTCTCCTTCTGGCTAATTTCACTCAACATGATCCTCTCCATGTCCATCCATTTATAGGCAAATTTCATAACTTCATTTTTCCTAACAGCTGCATAGTATTCCATTGTGTAGATGTACCAAAGCTTCTTTATCCAGTCATCGATTCTCGGACACTCTGGTTGTTTCCAGATTCTGGCTATTGTGAATAATGCTGCTATGAACATAAAAATAGGGATGGTGTTTCCACTGCATATTTTTGGCTTCCCAGGGTATATTCCCAGGAGTGGTATGGCTGGGTCAAATGGGAGCTCAATTTCTAGTCTTTGGAGGAATGTCCATATTGTTTTCCAGAAAGGCTGTACCAGTCGACATTCCCACCAACAATGGATGAGTGTCCCCTTTTCCCCGCATCCACGCCAGCACTTGTTGTTGTTGCTCTTTTGAATATGTGCCAGTCTCTGTGGTGTAAAATGATATCTCATTGTTGTTTTGATTTGCATCTCTCTGATGATTAATGATGATGAGCATTTTTTTCATATGTCTTTTGGCCATTCAAATTTCTTCCTTGTTGAAGTTTCTGTTCATTTCTTCTCCCCCATTTTTTGATGGGGTTGGTTGTTTTCTTCTTGTAAAGTTCTACCAGTGCCTGATAGATCCTGGATATTAACCCCTTGTCAGATGGGTATTGGGTGAATATTCTTTCCCATTCTGTGGACTGTCTTTGTATCTTGGTCACTGTTTCTTTTGAGGTGCAGAAGCTTTTTAGTTTCATGTAGTCCCATATGTTTATCTTTTCTTCTAGTTGTTTTGTTAGTGGTGTTTCACCTTTGAAGGTGCCTTTAGCTTCAATGTCATGGAGGGTTTTTCCTATATTTTCTTCAATGTACTTTATGGATTCAAGTCTGATATTGAGATCTTTAATCCATTTTGATCTGATTTTTTGTGCATGGTGTTAGACACAGGTCCAAATTCATTTTTTTACATGTTGCTGCCCAGTTTTCCCAGCACCACTTGTTGAAGAGGCTTTCCTTACTCCATTTTGGCCTCTTTGCACCTTTATCAAAGATTAAATGATCATGTGTTTGAGGTTGGGTGTCAGGATACTCAATTCTATTCCATAGGTCCACAGGTCTGTTTTTATTCCAATACCATGCTGTTTTAATTACTACTGCCTTGTAGTACAGTTTGAAGTTGGGAAAGGTGATGCCTCCCATCTTCTTTTTCCCGAGGATTGCTTTAGCTATCCTTGGGGGTTTATTGTTCCATACAAATTTCAGGAGTGTTTGGTCAATTTCTTTTGAAGAATGTCATGGGTATCCTTATAGGGACTGCATTGAATCTGTACAAAGCTCTAGGGAGTATTACCATTTTGACAATGTTGATTCTCCCCCATCCATGAGCAGGGAATATGTTTCCATTTCCTTGTGTCCTCTTTTATTTCTTGGAGCAGTGTCTTGTAGTTTTCTTTGTACAGGTCCCTTTTAACACACTTGGTTAACTGATTCCTAGGTATTTGATTTTCTGTGGCACAATTGTGAATGGAATCGTTTCCTTAATATCCCTTTCTTCTCTTTCGTTATTTGTATATAGGAAAGCCACCGACTTTTGGGTGTTGATTTTGTATCCTGCCACTCTACTATATGTGTCTATTGTTTCTAGGAGTTTTTTGGTAGAGAGTTTAGGGTTCTCTAGGTATAATATCATGTCATCTGTAAATAATGATAGCTTGACTTCTTCCTTGCCTATCTGGATGCCCTTAATGTCCTTTTTCTTCTCTGATTGCTATGGCAAGTACTTCCAGTACTATATTGAATAAAAGAGGTGAGAGTGGGCAACCTTGTCTTGTCCCTGATCTCAGGGGGAAGGCTTTCAGTTTTTCCCCCATTGAGAATGATGCTCGCTGTGGGCTTTTGATAGATGGCTTTGACTATCTTGAGGAAGGTTCCTTCAATTCCCATTTTCTGGAGGGTTTTAATCATGAACGGGTGCTGGATCTTGTCAAATGCTTTCTCTGCGTCTATTGATATGATCATATGGTTTTTATTTTTTCTCTTATTGATATGATGTATTATGTTGATTGACTTGCGAATGTTGAACCATCCTTGCATTCCCGGGATGAATCCTACTTGGTCATGATGTATAATCTTCTTGATGAGTCTTTGGATTCTGTTTGCTAGTATTTTGTTGAAGATCTTAGCATCTGTGTTCATCAGGGAGATTGGTCTGTAGTTTTCTTTCTTTGTGTTGTCTCTCCCTGCTTTGGGTATCAGGGTGATATGTGCCTCGTAGAAGCTGTTTGGGAGTGTTTCTGTTTCTTCCATTTCCTGGAAGAGCTTGAAAAGGACTGGCAGTAGGTCCTCCTTAAAGGTTTGGTAGAATTCACTAGTGAATCCATCTGGACCTGGGCTTTTGTGTTTGGGCAGACTTTTTAATTACTGTTTCAATTTCCTCGATGGTGATAGGCTTATTCAGGTGTTGCAGGTCTTCTTGTTTCAGCCGTGGGAGGTTATAGGACTTCAGGAATTTATCCATTTCTTCTAGATTCTCATGTTTCATGGCATACAGACTCTCAAAGTAATCTCTGATGATCTTTTGGATTTCTGTGGTTTCTGTTGTGATGTCACCATTTTCATTTCTGATTCTGTTTATTTGGGTTCTCTCTTTCCCTGTCCTTACAAGTCTTGCCAGTGGTTTGTCGATCTTGTTTATTTTTTCAAAGAACCAGCTCTTGGTTTCATTAATCTTTTGGATTGTTTTTTGGTTTCCAACTCATTGATTTCCTCTCTAAGTTTTATTATTTCCTTCTTTCTGCCTGGGTTGGGCTCCTTTTGTTGGTCTTTTTTCTAATGTCTTCAGCTGTGTAGTCAGGTTATTTATGTGGGCCCTTTCTTCTTTCCTGATGAATGCTTGCAGAGCTATAAACTTTCCTCTTAACACGGCTTTTGCTGTGTCCCACAAGTTCTTATAGTTGGTGTCTTCATTTTCATTTGTTTCCAGGAATCTTTGGATTTCCTGTTTGATTTCTTCTATGACCCATTGGTTGTTCAGCAGTGAGCTGTTCAGTTTCCAGGTGTTTGGTTTGACTCCCTGTTTCTGTGTATGGTTAACTTCCATTTTCAGTGCATCATGGTCTGAAAAGATAGTTGACACAATTTCTATCTTTTTTATTTTATTGAGGTATGCTTTGTGGCTCAGCATGTGGTCTATCTTGGAAAATGTTCCATGTGCACTGGAGAAAAATGTGTATTCAGCTTTTTTTTGGCATGAAAAGCCCTGTATATATCCACTAGCTCTCTTTCTTCCATTTCTTCCTTCAGGGCCAATATTTCCTTGGTGAGTTTCAGTCTTGTCGATCTATCCATAGTTGATAGAGCAGTGTTGAAGTCTCCAACTATTATTGTGCTACTGTTAATGTCTTCTTTGAGGTCTCTTAGCAGTTGTTTTAAGTATTTTGCTGGCCCCTCATTGGGTGCATATATGTTTAGTAGTGTAATTTCTTCCTGGTATACATACCCCTTAATTAATAAGAAATGGCCTTCATTGTCCCTTCTAACCTTTTTCAGCCTGAAGTCTATATTATCCGATACTAGTATGGCCACACCGGCCTTTTTTGGAGGAGTTGTTTGCATGGAGAATTGTCTTCCAACCTTTGACTTTGAGTCTGTGTTTGCTCTGATTATTCAGATGTGTTTCTTGTAGACAGCAGAATGTTGGGTTCAATTTTTTTAATCCATTTTGCCACTCTGTGTCTCTTAATTGGTGCATTTAGACCATTGACATTGAGAGAGATTATTGTCATCGGATTTTTGTGCCATCTTTCTGTTTACACTTTGTGCTTTTTTGGTTTTGTCGTATTTTACAGTAGACCCTTCAGTCCTTCTTCTTTTAAAGTTGGTTTTGAGTCCATGAAATTCCTGAGTTGTTGCTTATCCATGAAGTTGTGTATCTTTCCTTCATATCTGAATGTGAGTCTGGCCGGGTAAAGAATTCTTGGTGAGGCCTGCAGTTCATTGAGCCTTTTCACAATATCCCACCATTGTTTTTGGGCTCGGAGTGTTTCATCAGAGAAGTCTGCTGTAAATCTTAGGGATGTTCCTTTGTATGTGATTTCCTTCTTTGATCTTGCTGCTTTCAGTATTCTATCTCTATCTATAGTTTTTGTCATTCTAATTAAGATGTGTCTTGGAGTATTCTTATTGGGGTTTCTTTTAGCTGGTATCCTATGGGCCTCCTGGATCTGGAGGCAAGCATTCTTTAGTTCCGGGAACTTCTCAGCAATGATGGCTTTGACAGTTTCTTCTTCATCAGGGTTTTCTTCTTGCCCTTCTGGGACCCCAATGATCCATATGTTATTCCTTCTGGCTTCATCCCGATTATCTCTTGTTGTCTGTTCGTTAATTGTGAGTCTTTTTTTCCATCTTCTGCTGTTGTGTAGAGAATCTTTGGAACTCGTCTTCGAGATCACTAATTCTTTCTTCAGTAGTTGTTACTCTGCTATGGAGGCCTTCCAGTGTGTTTTTCATTTCACTTACCTCATTTTTAATATCTGTCATTTCCGTTTGTATTTTTGGTCTGCATTTTCCTCATTTCTTCTCTCATGTCCTCTTGTATTTTATTGATTTTGCATTCCATTGCTTCTTTGAGTTCCTTATGCATCCTTAACAATTCTTTCCGAAATTCCTTATCAGAGAGGTTATACAACTCATCGTTATTGCTTGGCTCATCTGGGCTAGTGACTTCACTCACTGAGCTTGATGGAATTTTGCATTGCTTTACCATTATGACTATTGTAGGTTGCAAATGTGAGTTCTTGGGTGGCTAGATGGTACAGTTAGTAGGTGTCTGGGCTGTTTGCAGAGTTTGGGTGGGTGGCAAGGAGTGTAGGGACAAAAGCTCACTGGTACCTCATGCAAGATAGATAGTAAGTAGATTGTGTGGACGCACTAGCGCCTGCATGGTTTTGACTGCGGAGACGCAAAGATCCACACACACACACACACACACACACACACACCTGTAGAAGAGACGGGTGTCGTTCCCGAAAGTGCAGGGCAGAGGGGTCTGGGGCAGAGCCAAGGCTGTGTTCCTCAGTTCCGCTGGTTAAAGTTCTGGCCGGTTCCCTGGGGTTTATTAGATCTGCAGAAATGCAAGGGAACACACACCCCACCCCCCCACCCTCCACCCCCACCCCCACCCCGGCCCCCCCCCCCCCCCACCCCCACACACACACCTGTAGAAGGGACTGGAGTAGTTCCCTGGAAGCACAGGACAGAGGGGTCTGGGGCTGATTCAAGGCTGTGTGCCTCAGTTCCGCTGGTTAAAGTTCCGGCCGGTACCCTGGGGCTGATTAGTTCCGCGGAGACACAAGTATCACCCACACACCTGTAGAAGGGATGGGAGTTGTTCCCCGGAAGCGCAGGGGCAGAGCTGCTTGTTCATTTTTGTGTGTGTGAATTTTCTTTTCTCTGTTTCATTTTTTAAGGATAAAATCTCTTAAAGGATGTATAGTGGTAGTGAACTTCATTTGCTGGTCTGGAAAATGCCTTATTCTTATGCTTATATCTTAAAGTGAGCTGTCCAGAGTGTATTGGCAGGCAGTTTCATCTTAAAGATCACTCTTGGTGGCCTCAGGGAACCATGTGGGGTCCAGGGAATCAAATCTGGCTTGACTGTGTGCAAGGCAAGTGCCTACTCTCTGCGCTATTGCTCTGGCCCCAAACACTTTCACTTTGAACCATTCCATGATGTTGGAGTTTATGTTCCTTTTTCCAGTTTCAAATTTTATAGCCTTGTATGAATGCTGAATTTCATCAGTCATTTCTCTGCATTTTTAAGAAGATGGTTATATTTTTACCCTCCATTCTGTAAGTGATGCATTATTATTATTATTATTATTATTATTATTATTATTATTATTATTATTTGGGTCACACCTGGCGTCGCTCAGGGGTTACTCCTGGCTCTGCACTCAGGAATTACTCCTGGTGGTGCTCAGAGGACCATATGGGATGCCGGGGATCGAACCTGGGCCAGCACAGGCCGGCGCTTCAAGGCAAACGCCCTACCTGCTCGGCTATCGCTCTGGCCCCAGTGATGCAGTATTGATTGCCGGTATAGAGTCAACTTTGCGTCCATGGAATGAATTCCATTTGAGGTGTGTGATACTCTTAATACATTACTTTGCTCCATTTGCTCTGCCAGCATTTTTTGTTTTGGACCCACACCGGATCTGCTTACAGGGGTTACTCCTGACTTTGTACTCAATAATTATCCTGGTGGTGCTCAGCAGACCAGATGGGATGCTGAGATCAAATCCCAGTTGGCCATGTGCAAGGCAAATGCCCTCCCCACTGTACTATTGTTCCAGACCCTCTGCTAGCATTTATCAATACTTATCAAAGCTATTGGTCTTTATTTTAAATACATTTCCTTCTTGCTTCTTTTCCTTCCCATTGTGCAGTGCACCAGGCTCAGTACTCATTTGCTTTGTGGAGATGCACCAGGCATTACACACACATGATTATAACATGGGATACCACATGCGCAGATCTGGTGACCACACATGCCAGTGTAGACCCGTGCAGAGAATCAAGCTCTTGGCCATATGCAACATTAGTATATTATGAATTTAAGTCTAGATTTACCTTTACCAGTGACCTTTCTTGTTTTGGAGTTTTGCTTATTATTAATTTGCTTGTTACCATTTGGTTTGATTTCAAAGTGTTACCATTAATATTTCTTGTAATGCTATTCAAGTGGTAATGAATTATTTCTTTTTGGAAGAAAGAGTGAACAAATAAACTCTCAGTTATGATAGAGAAGTTTGCCAGGTAGAACATTGTTTATTGACAGCGTTTTTTGCTTTTAGCCCTTTGAATATCATGCCCTTCCCTCTGAATTACATTCACTCTGAATTGCCCAAGTTTCTCCTGAAAGTTTCTTTCAACTCATACTTCCATGGTATTTTCCTTTGTATATAACAAGTTTTTATTTTAATCTTGTCTTAAAAATTCTCTTTGTCTTTTTGATATTTTCATTATAATGTGCCTTGTTCGGGTCTGTTGGATGCTTTGGAGCCATGAATCTTTGGGTTCTCTGCATCTGGGCATGTTTCTTTGGTTTAGGGAAATTCTCAGTCATTATTTCTTCAAATAACCATTTTCCCCTTCTCTCTGGAATCCAGTGCTCTCACTGGAATCCATTTGATGTTGCTCCATAAATTCCTTAACCTCTAAAACACTTTCCTTCTCCAATTGGATCCTTCTGCTGTTTTGAAGTAAGAGGGACCTTTCTTCGCTTCATCTTGTCTGCTCTTGTACCTTCTAGCAAATCTATCAACTCTTTGATTTCTCTTTGGTATTTATCTTGTATTTAACTCTCTGATTTCGCTTGTGTTTTCTGTCTCTACAGCAGTTTAAACTTTGTTTCCCAACTTTATGGAGTATCTTCAAAATAAGTTGTTTTCCCAAATTTATGTAGTATCTTCAAAATAATTTGAAGTTAAATAATTTGCAGTTAAATCACCATTTTCCATTTCTTTCTAAAAATTTTTATTTTAGGCACCATATTTCACAGTATTACTAAACAGGGTTTCATAAAACAATGTTCCACCCCACACCTCTACCAGAGTGTCTTTTCCTTCCCTTATCCCCATCCCCACCCAGCCTGACAAGATACTAATTTTTAGGTTGCTTTTGAACCTGACAGTACTCAGGGATTATTGCTGGCCCTATGCTCAGGAATCACTCCTGGTGGTGTTTAGGGACCATATGGAATGCTGAGGGTTGAACCTTGCTTTACCCACTGTACTATCTCTCTGGCCCCAATTTACATTTCTTAAGGTTTGTTCCTTCAGGGTTCTTTTGATGGGGTTGGGGAGGCATGAGAGGTTTTGTGTGTGTGTGTGTGTGTGTGTGTGTGTGTGTGTGTGTGTTGTGGTCACATCTGGTGGTGATCAGGGATCACTCCTGACAGTGCTCATGGGACCATATTATGGGAATTGAACCATGGTTAGCTGTATCCAAGGCAAGTGTCTTGACTCCTGGACACTCTCTAGGCCAGCTTTTGCTTTTTTTTTGGGGGGTCACACCCAGCAAGGCTCAGGGGTTTCTCCTGGCTCTTTGCTCAGGAATTACTCCTGGTGGTGTTCGGGGAACCAAATGAGATGCCAGGGATAGAACCCGAGTCGGCCACGTGCAAGGCAAATGCCCTCCCTGCTGTGCTATGGCTCCAGCCCCAGCTTTTACTTGTTTTATAGGGAACTTTGCTTTCTGTGTCTGTGCATTAGAGAAAACAATCACTCCCCCCAAGACTTAAGGGGGTGGTCTCCTATAGAAAGACGTTTTCAACTCTGCCCTAGTTCCGGCTGTCTCAAATCACTGCCATCAGGTTCTTCTTTTGTTTCAGGAACTCCAGAACTGAAGATTATGACAACACAGGCACCCTCCTAAAGGGGAGCTTTACATTTATATCTAGGCAGATTAGAAGCCAGATTCTCAACAATGGTATTTTACACGCGCAAATAAGCTTTGTTTGGGAAAGACGGGTACTTCTGCAGACTGCACCAAGCCCAGGAGGAAAGAACAGCCAGTGAAGAACTGTTTGTTACAGTCATACGAGGTGACTGATCAGTGCGAGTTCCTCAGGTCCTCAGAAGCACGTAACCAAATGATGTTCCCTTCCTAGTTTCTGGAGAGCATGAGGGTCTGCCCCTAGATTTTGTGTTGAAATTAGTGCTCTGAACCTCAGGTCACAGCTTTTTAGTATACTCCACAAGTTCTCATTCTCAAGAGACGGGTTCTTCCTTTGCTCCTATTGTACTGAATATCCTTAGGAGTTCTTTAGTTTGCTGTGGCCTTGTGGGTCCTGGGGACTCTAGCACTCTGATTTCCGAGCTAGACGTTTTTCACACTCCACCCTCCCCTGGAAGTCTTGAAAGTTAGGCTCTGTCTGTCGGGCCCAACCCATCAGTCCTTGGAGAGAAGCAGCTGTTGAGTTCTCTCCTGATGGTAAGTTATTATGCTGGGGATGGTTCTGTCTTGCAGTTCTGTTATGAGGACAGGTGGGTCAAAGAGTTCATCCTAACCCCAAGTGTAATTTAGGAAATCAGAAAATAATCAGGAACCAATGTAGAGAACCACTTAGCCTCAGAAAAGTCCTCCCCCCCACCAACCATCTCCATTGCGGTTTGTTGAGTTTAGCTGAATGAACACTGAGAGTCTCCGTCATGTGTTGATGTTTTGTGGTTCCCATAGAGACCGACTTTGTCTCTACCATGTGAGTTAACCTTGTGAAGTTCTTAATAGCAGTAACAGACAACTTTTAGCTTCACATCTGTTTTAGAGCTACACAGAACAAAACATGAGCATGACTTTGACCATTCCCTGACACGGAGAGTTTTGAGGGCCTGGCACTCTTTACTTCCTTTCTAGTTTTTGTCTACTTTTGGGTTGAACAAGGAAGGCTGAATGGATGGTGGGGCAGGACAGCAGGGCTACTGCAGAGAAGGGGCGCCTGCAGAGATCTGAGGGCTTTTGCTCCCATTTTTCAAGTGGCTGCATGGAGTAATCCACGCTTGTCTTTTCATTCTCAACTCTGGGGTTCAAAACATTGAGGATAGAAATTAAAACCCCACTAAGACAGGCAGTGGTAGATGTTTTTTCCTTATTTAGTGATGCTGAGAAGGGCCATAAACTGGGTCATTTTCTTAGTGTAACTGAAGTTATTTCACAATTGCTGAGAGCACTGAAAAAAAATGTCAAGCGATGCTCATTTTGCTATGATTTCTTTGTGGTAGCAAATTGTTAGTCTGATCCCAAACAGGCTTGGCCTGTTTGCAATTTGCTTTGGCTGTAAACCGATGATAAAAGTACTTTGCAAAGTTTATCAGGATCTGATAAACAGGACAATTGTTTTGTGGCCACATCCTTGAATGCTTGCGAGTGTGTAGGATTTTCTGTTTTTCTTTACAGTCACAGAACTGCAGTGCACCAGCAAAGGTTTCCCAAAATAGCCCACAGAAACACAAAGACCTTCCACAATTCAGGCATTCCTGGAGTTTATAATCAACTCCATGCATATGGAAAGCTTTCTTTAATTCAGAAAGATTGCATGAAGTAAAATGAACCTTAAAGGGAAAATATAAATGAGAGATATCAAACATAGACAGATTTGTCTGATCAATGAAGAAATATATATTAAAAAAAGGCAGAACCTCTGTAATCAATCCTACAGTGTGGTGCGCCCTCCCTGCTAACATAGGCATCAGTCCCGCAGAGTGGTGCGCCATCCCTGCTAACATAGGCATCAATCCCGCAGAGTGGTGGCGCCATCCCTGCTAACATAGGCAGGGTAAAGGATGAGACGCAGGGGCGAAGCCTTGCTTGGGCAAGGCCCAGAGTTGAATCCCTGTACCACATGGTCCTCTGAGCAGTGCCAGGTGCAGCTGTCATGCCTTGAACAGGGCCTGGGTGGCCCTCATGAACCTGACGCAGTCAGACAGAGACCTACAGTACTGGGCCCAACTACTGAGTGAACTGTCAGGCCCACTGCTGCCAGCCTGAGCAAGGTCACAGTGGCTGTGATTCAAATAAGAGGTAGAGACAGAAGAAAACCAAACAACCTGACAAAATTGGGCTGGCCACTGCCAAGAGTGTTTGCCCCCTGCCCACTCCCCAACCATCTGTGTTTTCAAACCTGCTCCCCCAAAGTGCTGGTATTGGAAAGTTGCATCTTTGGGATCAGTCTCCTCACAAATAAGACCTCAGGGGTTCCCGCTTTCTGCCACTGTGCATAGAACCAGAAACTTGGTCCTTATTGGACACCAAAGCTGCTCCTTAACTTTGGACTTTCCAGCCTCCAAACCCTTGAAAGAATAAACTTACTGGAAGCCCCTGAATTGTAGGGTGCAGTGAGGCTGCAATCAGAGACCCTCCGCTGGCTTCCTCACATCTTTCCAATTTCTCCCTTCACACCCACTTCTAATAATTTAGAGATCTCTTCACTCATGAACTCATCCAACATATATTTTTCAAATGACTGGGGTGATCCAGACCCTAAGAAGACAGACGTGTTCTTCTCCACTGACCCTCCCTTTGGATCCAAGGAGCACTCAAGGGGCTGAGTGCAGCTTTGCAGGCAGGGGCCTGGGTTTGATTCCTGGCACCACAGGCTCCCCTGAGCACTGCCAGGAGCACAGAGCACTGAGATGGAGTAGCACCTTCAGGTGTGGCTTTACCTCATGAGCCTTACAGTCTTGGAAGGAAAAGGAGGCAATGATAGAATCCACCAGAAGGGACATCAGAGACCACCTAGTGAAAGGTGCCCTGGAGACAGAACCCAGAGGAAGGCAGAGAGCAGGCACCTGGCCTGTGACTGGTGAGGGGCAGCTGTGACTCTGCATGGACAGGAAGGGACTGGCCAGTAAGGCGATACTTGGCGAGAGACGTGGAGACCAGGGAGGCAAGAATACCTGCTGTACTATTTCTTGCCACCACCCCCTCTGCCATCCCAGCAATTTAACGGAAAAATCAGTTCATAAAATTTCCATTACTCAAATAATAATTCACCCTGTTAAGGCCTTATCCATCCCCTCTGCTCCCCCAATAAATGTCATTAGAACTATCCTGTGAATAAAATCTAGTCACTGTCTCTGAGATGGTCAACACTCAAAGCAAAGATTATCGAGGTGTCAATGGAATGCAGCAGTTAGGAAACATGGAGTCATGAAATTTGCTTGTAAATAAATAGACATGGAGAATAACATGCCGAGTGAAATGAGTCAGAAGGACAGATATAAAATGACTGCATTCATTTTGGGTATATAAAAAATAGTCTGAGACTAATATCCAAGGCCAGGGGAAACAGGGGCCAGGACAGATCAATGGTTGCAAGCTGCCACAATGTGTGGTGGGCAAAGGGCAGTTAGGATAGAGAAGGAACCAGTATGACAATAATAGTTAGAAATGATCATTTTAGATAGAAACTGAGTGTTGAAAGTAGGTAAAGGAATATACCTATAACCTTTCAGTATGTGTATTACAAACTAGAATGCACAGGAAGAAGGGAAGGAGGGAGGGAGGGAGGGAGGGAGAGAAAGAAGAGAGGAAAGAGAGAGAGAAAGAGAGAGATGTGGTAAAGGAAAACTGGGGAAACTGCTGTTGGGAATTGTGCACTGGTGAAGGGACGGGTGTTGGGACATTGCATGACTGAAACTCAATCATGAACAACTTTGTAACCGTGTAGCTCACGGCGATTCAATTTAAAAAGAAAAAGATTATTGAGGTGAGATTCTAGACGGGCTTCTGGGAATCTCCTGAAAAATTGTCACCCTGTCCTAGAAAAGCTGGGAACATTGGAATCCATCCCTGCAACTAATAAGACAGATGTATATATCTGACCATTCCGATAACTAAGATGTATTTCTTTGATCTTCATCCACAGCCCCTGATCCCAGCTCCTGAAAGTTTGGATTTTTATAAGTATTGAGAGTGCTCAATACTGTAAAGGTGACGTTTGAAGGCACTGAAGGGCGGGTTGGTTTCTAGAACCAGCCACAGTTGGAGGGTTGCAGCTTTTCATTTCCTCAACCTTCTGAAGGGGAGTGTGCGGTAGAGGCGAACTTGATCACCAAGGGTCAGCGGTTTTCCCAGTCAAGCCTATGTAATGAGTCCCCAGAATAGCCCCAAAGGACTGGGCTTGGAGAGTTTCCCAATCGGTGATGTGGGAGCCTCCCTCTATGCCTTTATAATCAGTTAGTGGCTAAGTATGTGAACTGTTTGCTGAGCTCTGAGTCACTGTAGCAAATGAATCAGACCCTGCAAAGGCAGAGATTACAGGAATTCTTGAGTTATAGCCAGTGGGTCAGATGCCCAGATACCACCTGGACTTGGATGGCATCGAATAGTTTTTGGGGCCTCCACTGGGTACTTTGGATCACTCTAAGGAGTGCTCAGGGACCATGAAGGACTGGGATAGAGCTTGTCCCTCCAGCATGCAAAACCTGTGCCCCAGCCCTTCGAGCTATCTCTGTCCACAATGGACATTGCAGAAGGAGTGCAGTTTGTGGGGTGAAGCCTTTGCCCTGTAGATCCTGACCTCATCTCTTGGTTAGAGAATGTCAGCAGTAAGATACACTCTTGGTATTGCTGTGGGGGAGAAACTTCTCCCCACATCAGAATCTGGTGATCAAATTAAGGGTCTTTTTGAAATGTTCTTCCCCAGCCCATCCTGGTCAATTTGTACATTGTCTCTTTTAGGGAGGCAATATTTTGAGTGGCCTGGATAGCCACTGACTGGCCAGTAAGTGGACAATGGATAAAAACCAATTACTCTACCTGCCACCCGTTATTTTGAGCCAGAAGATTCGTGTAGGATATTTAGAATTCCTACAATGGCAACTATTCCAGGTGACAGTAATGAGATGGAAGTCAAGTAACTTCCTTCCTGATAGTAGCTAGAGAGTGGCGGGAACCACTTCTGGGACTTACTTTGTTCCCAGCTAACTTTGTGTTAGTTTTTTTTTTTAGGTCACACCTGGCAATGCTCAGGGGTTACTCCTGGCTCTTCATTCAGGAATTACTCCTGGCAGTGCTCAAGGGACCATATGGGATGCCGGGTATAGAACCCAGAGTCGGGCGTGTGCAAGGCAAACACCTTGCACCTTGCACTGTGCTATCGCTCTGGCCCCCTGTATTAGCTTTTTAAATGAAACTGTCTACAAGGAAACAGCGTGGTTTTCCAGCAGGAACCTGGGCTGTGGTGGACGGAACTCATTTCCTTGGACTTGAAAAGGAGTAGATAAGAACCGTGACAGTGAGTCACTAGCAGTAGGGGAAAAACAGAGCAAAGAAAATGGAGGTTGTTTTTTTTTTCCTACCCTGAGAGTAGTGTGATTTTTTTTTTGACAAGGCCTATTTCCCCTATTAATTTTTTAAAGAAAATGAAGGTATTTATAGACAAGATGTTTTGATTTAATGCTATGAGACAGCTGGAAACTAGTCACATTTGCTTTTCAATCCAAAATATTTGTTTAGAATTAGCCAATTGATTTAATGGGTAACATCAGTGTGAACAAGGGAAGAAGTGCAATTGACAGGAAGGAAATATTATTGCTGCATGGAACGGGCGTGCTGATACAATGAGTTGCTATTCTTCAGTAGAGATTTTTGGCATGATCTCTGATTCCGAACATGGTGAAAGAAATGTTTCTACTGTCAGTCTTGGGTCAGCATGCCTTGGTGGCATTTTTATGCATAGAAAATTGCTGCCAGTTACACACTGCAATAGAACAAACGCTATTTATTATAGGTTGTTTATTCTATCTATAGGTTCTGTGACAGGGAGTCCTGTATTTTCCATGTGATGCTTACTGTTAAAGCTTGACAAATTCAGGTCTGGTGAAAACTGTGCGTGGTCCAGGTGTCCCCACTGTTTGTGTGCTACGTTGTCTTCTGATGTGACTTTCCTGCTACTGTTTCATCATCCCATATGAGCAAGCAAGTTCCATAAATTGAATAGAAACTTCAAAAACAATTTATACATAAAACACATAGAAAAGCAATTGAGTAAATTGCCCAAGCCCATCACAGGGGACACTGGTATTCAGAGGGGATAGCAGCCCTTTTTGGGTTTCACTGGGCTGGTCTGTTCAGCATTCCTATCTTTGAAGGTGTCTACTTCAGACTTGTTTCTTGAAATTTTCCATTGATTCTCTTTTGAATTGTGGATAACTGAAAATTCAGGTGAATCTACACATGAATGGAGGCTATTACATGCATATAGTGCTAAGCCCCTCTCGTGTAGTACAGTTTAAAGTCAATGTTTCCTTGGTGGTTTTCTGCCTGGCTCATCTATGAAAAGTGGGAGAATCCCCTATTTTATAGTTCATCTCTCTCTTTGGGTCTCAATGTTACTCCTTTTGTTTTGCTTTTGGTGACATCTGGTGATACTCCGAGCTTTCTCCTGGTTCTGAGCTCAGTGATCAATCTTGAGGGTTTGGGGACCACATGGGATGCGTGGGATCAAACCTGGATCAGTCACATGCAGGGCAAGTGCCCTCCGCACCGTACCATGGCTCCAGCCCCCTCTGCTACCTGTTATATTTTGAGGTTTATTGGGTAGTTATAAATGTTACAGCCTCATGTCAGACACACCTTGTCCCTTACTATAGGCTTTTTCTATAAATCCATTATTATTTGGGGCTCCATCCCATTTTTTTTCTTGGTTTCCACTTGCTGGTAACACCCTGCCCATCCCTTTGCTTTCAGTCTATGTCCTTATATTTGATGTGAGTCTCTGCTAGAGAGCACTTAGGTTAGATCACTTGACGTCCTGTTATTCGTCAGTTTGCTTGAGCAGGTGCCAGTAACATTTCCATTTGTCCCTATCATGTGCCAGTGTAGCCCAGAGGCATCTGCTTGCTCCAGGAATCACGAAGACTCATTTTCCCGCCCCACCCAGATGTTATGTTCTAATTGGATACCTTGATGGCCTTGTATTCATTGGCATATTTTTCTTTTTGGGTCATACCCAGCAGTGCTCAAGGGTTATTCCTGGCTCTACACTCAGGAATTACTCCTGGCGGTGCTTGGGGGACCATATGGGATACCAGGGAATCGAACCTGGGTCGGCCGTGTACAAGGCAAATGCCTTACCCACTGGACTATCGCTCTGGCCCCCATCATTGGCATATTTTTAAGCAGATGGAATTTTTTCTTCTCTGCGCTGTGATCCTAAGATTTTCTGTAGCAGGATCTTCTTCTGTCCTTTGTATAGGCAGGTCTTTGTTTAGTACCATGAGGCTTACGTGAAAATGATTAAACTTGTAACTGCCTATCCAAAATCAGTAACTTAATTTGAATGCATCCTAATATATTTTGAGGGAGTTGTTTGTTTTGTGGTCACACCTGGCTGGTCGCAGGGCTCATTCCTGGTTCTGTGCTGAGGGTCACTCCTAGTGGACTTGGGGACCATAATGTGCCTGGGTTCAAACCTGAGTCAGTTGCATGCAAAGGAAAGTGCTCTACGTGCTCCTGCTGTACAATCTCCCGGCTCCTCTAGCGTGTTTTAAATTATATAGTTTAAAGGAATGTTCTTTTTTTTGCCATGTGTCACTTTTTTTCCAGATAGGTCTTATGAGGCCATTTGTAAACTTGAGTTTTTTGTTTTTTTCCCCAGAGAACCAGGCTTTTGGTGGTATTGATTCCCTGAGCTCTATTTTCTTGGTTTCTGCTTTTTAAAAATTGGCATAGTGGAGGTTGTTAATGTGTTCAGAGTTGTATGCCCACAATCACTGTTCTGGAATATTTTCATCAAGGCCCCCAATGAAAACTCCGTATGTATCAATAATCTTTTCTCAATCTTGTATTCCTTCCTTATCCCAGCCCTCCCCCCCCTCCCCCATGCTAATCCCATTGTCGCTGTGATTGGCCTACTTGGGACATTCCATAAGTGGAATCATACATTATGTGGTCCTCTGGGACAGCCTTCTTTAATTAACACAATGTTCCCCAGATTTATCCATATGGTAAGTAGTAACTCATTCTTTTCTGATGCCAAATGTACGTAATCTATGAATATACTATATTCCTTATTCACCCATCCATTGATAGACATCTAAGTTGTTTCCAGCAAAATCACTCTAGATAATCAAGAGTGTTTTTGTGAGTGATGCGTCGTGTATATATTATATACACACACCCTTTCTATGCTCTTGTCTCTTCTTCACTGCATTACACCCTCACCAATAATGTGAGGGACCAGTTTCTCCAGATATTTTTCAGTTATTTGTGGATCTCTGTGATTAGCCTCTGGGACACTGGAGAGAGACAAAGGTTAAATACTTGCCTAGCATGCAGCTGTGCCCATGGCAGTGGGTTGAATCCCGGCACTGCAAATGGTTCCCCTAACCAGGAAAACAAACTATTCTAATGGTTGTGAAGTGCTGTATTGTTTAAATTTAAATTTTCATATTTTGAGGATTTACTGGACAATTACATATATCCCTGGAGTTCATCCTCTTGAAATCATTTATTTAAAAACGTTTTATTTACAGCCTTTTGTTTAAGAAACCATCATCTCAGTATCATAAAACTGCTGTTTCCTCTGGGAATTCTAACTAAAATGAGCGCGCCAGGGGCTGAGTGGAAGTACAGTGAGTGGGTGCTTGCTCTGCTAGATTCCCAGCACCTCCTATTGCCCTAGAGCCCCGCCAGGAGTGCCCCTTCCCTCAAAGCTGTCAATTCAAATTCATGCCCAAGTTCAGGTTCATTCAGTTATATTATCTATTAACATTTACTCCTCTTTAATTCTTGAGACAAAACCTTTGTTTCGCAGTATCCAAACTTGCACTAAAGGTATTTCCTGCCAAGCACTGCTTTCCTTACCCCGCACCTCACTACCCTCCTCCATTTTTGTGCCTGTTTCACGGTTGTTTAGTAGAAACACGGATTCCCATTACAATTTTGTTGTTGTTGTTGGGTGTTGTGCTCTGCCTGCCATGGAGACTAAAAGTAAAGTCCGGGTAAGGGCCCAGAAACGCCTCCAGTCGCTGCTCAGCTTTTTGGACCAAACAACACAGTATCTAGGTACAATACACAGACTATTTGCAATAAAGTTTGGAAACGGATGGCTAGGGTAGTAATCTGAAGGCGAATATACTATTTCGTGGGTCAGCGTTTGAGTGTCTCTGCCTTTTTATAATACTTAGAGAAGTCATGGCATGATGGAGTTCAGCATGCCAGACCCTGAAAGAGCCACTCCTGAACATTCCTCTGCCCCAATCTGCTGCCTGCAAAGAGCCCCAGTGCAGAGGAAACGCATGTTCCGCCTCTGCAGCCGCCCAATGGTCTGCTTGGCACTGTGGGGGAAAGAAGGAATTTCTGGAGGTGACTGGACGTTTCCATCTCAACTGTGCTGGGTGCCACCTCGTTTAGGATAACTGGGAGAAACAAGGTCAAGTCTTTTGAGCAACTGATGTTAAAAAATGCAAGAGTACAGATAAAGAAAAACAGTTTATTTAGGCCATCACTTGGATCATAATAAATAATGCAATAGACTAATGTAATAACAGATGTCTTCATGCATTTGTCACATTTATAAATACACACAATGGCTTCCAGGACCATCGGGACAAACTTGGCAATACAGCTAACGTGAAGAGTGTTAAGACGAGCAAACAGATTCTTCCTGATCATTTTTAAAAAACACACCCTCACAACTGAACAAATGTCAACGCTCCTTTACAGACATGCCAGAGCTAAAGCCAATTGTAGAGGATCCAGGTTGATAATTTGTTAATACAGAAACATTTCAGGAAAAAAAAAACTCTGAAATTCATTGTGGAAGCTGATAAATTTTTTGCAAGACAGAATCAACAACAAAATGTGGCTGAAAGGAAGTAAAACCAAAGTAGAAGTTAATAAAGAGTGATTCCCAATATACAAATGCTATCAGTATGCTTGTAATTTGATAAGTGACCAATTGCCTGACTCCTTAAGTGACAAACTTTGATTAAAGCTTAAATTTGCTATAAATTTCACATAGGGTAACTTTTAACAAAAGCTTTCAAAGAAATAATTTAAACATCTCAAACACTGAAAATGTGTTTTTATTTACAATTAGTCAGTGATACCAGTGTAGACCTTAATCCAGCAACCACCCGTCTTGCGTCCCTATTTCAACATCTGCTATTACATCCATTTTGTCAATACTTGGGCACGCCAGTTTAGTGAAGGAGGCGTTCTGTGGTCCAGAGTAATTCAATGTATGGCCATTTGGTTTGGAGACAGCGTTTAATAGGTGTGTCATCTGTCTGGAGCATGGGGTCTTCAAAACCCATAACCACTGCAGTGCCCTCCACATACATTACCTGTTGAACACAATAAAGCCACCAAGGTCAATTTGGTAAACAAATTCTTGCTTGGCATTTCCTACAACCTGCTTACTGTGAAGATACATATGAAAGCCTGGTCCTGCGCATCTTCTATAACGTCAACCAGTGAACTGAGCTGTCTTAATATCCAGAGTTACTACCACAGGCTTAAGAATGGGGCACTCAAACAGTCATGACACATCACGAAATACAGAGTTATATGTACTTGGAGGTTTTCGGTTTCTCTTTTGTAGTGTAAAAATTCTAGACATAAATAGGATGTATGCCAGTGAAACCATCTACTGCATTAAGTATTTCTGAAATAGTATTTGAGAATATAAATTGTACTGCAAAGAATATCGTGGCCATTAGATTGTCAGGGCAAAAACCAAAACCAGAGTATAGTTAAGGAAACACACAAGCTGGCAGCTGAGTGCCACGAAACAGACGACCTGTCAGTGAAGATACTAAATCCCTAACCAAGGCTACACTAAACCGTTCTAGTTCTTTTTGTACCAAGCAACATTTCGACTGTCTAATTTAGAAACACCAGCATAGGCCACTTTCTTCCAGATTCTGGATACTTAATTTTAACCCCGATTGCCAAACGTGGTTGTAACGATGCTCTTCCAGTAGGAGGGCATTGGGAGCGGAGTCCTTGACAACATCAAATACAGGAATTCAGTTGTTTTATTGAGGTCAGATAATTTTGCTTCACTGACCTCTTCTGGGAAATTCTAAAAACTGCAATTCGTGCTTTTCTTCTCAGAAAAAAAGAAAGCTCCTTTTCAGAAGAATGGTGCACAAGTATCAGAGTCAGCGGTCACCCTTAGCGGCGGGCAAGACCTGCTTTTCACAAGGGCGACACTGGCTCTGGCAGTGGACCTGCTACCTGTGGCCCACTCACCCCCATGGCCCAAGCTGCTCAAGACCTGTCTCGTCTGCAGCCTAGTGACATGCCGGCGCCTTGCTGAGTAAGGGTCTCGGACTCTCCCTGCTGACCTTTCCCTGAGTCGGCCAGGAGCAGGGTTTGAGTCGGCGTGGCCGGGCACTGAGGTGTCCTGCATGCTGTGGCTGGTGAGTCCCTCACCGTCCTCCTCTACAGGGCAGAGCTGACTGGCAGTGAGTGCAAAGCGCCGCCTCTTAAGTGAAACTTCAGTCTAGACAGACGTTCCCCAACTTTGTGATCTACCATTCCCCGCCCCAGGGAGCACCAACACCCATAATCGCTCGCTACAAATGGGAGGGACCAGCTCCTGAGTTTTGTTTAAAGTGTGTGGGACTTTATTTTCATCTGCCTTCCACTTGCTCAACATTTCACGGACAGTAAGATCTAGTTTCTGTAGCCTCATCCTAGACACGCTGGAACCCAGCATGGTTATTTCAGACTAGAACTGTAGGTCAGGTCTTTCTCCTGCTAACAGCCTTTTGGGTCATGCCCGGTGATGCTCTGAGCTTACTCCTGAATTGCCCTCCGGTGCTCAGGGAACCATATGGGATACTGGGGCTTGAACCTGTCAGCGCGTGCAAGGCAAACATCTTCCTTGCTGTACTATCGTTCCGGCCCTCCTGCTACCATCTTCCTACTGTGATTTACTTTAAAAACTGATATGGCGTGTACACAAAACTAGTGTTTAAAGAGTGAAGCAGTGAGGCCACCGGTCAGCTACAGCCAGGTAGGTTGTTGTCGAACCCAGCCTTGCCCAACCTTCACAAAGGGAAGCAGCAAGCAGCTATTTCCTGACAGACTGCCCTTGGCCAAACTGCTCACCTCTGTGCTTGCAGCTTCCTTGGTAAAACAGGGACATTCAGACCACAATGACATCATTAGCGGATTTGAAACTTCGGGTACAATGAAGTACCTAATACGATTCCTGATAAATGCTCAATAAAAGCCAGCTTTTACGGTTATCAGTTTAAATCCTTTAAAAGTGCTTTTACCCAAAGATCTGTTTATACCTTTCACCAGACTAAACAATATTGTTGGCTGAATAAGAGCTACAACTTTACCAGTAGTTACCTGAATTGCTCAAATTTCAAGTTAGCACCCAATAATATATTCATCAAATCAAAATGCATTGCGACAGTGGAGATTCTAGAATATTCTTCTTTGACAGCAGTTTTATAGAAATCAACCACTGTAGTGTCTGTACTAATTTGTCAGCCCAGGACAAGACAGATTACTATGAATTTTCATACCTTTTCATTATAATTTGATTGCTTCAGTCCATTGTAGTGGTAGACAGTGAAAGACTCTGGCCCCTTGGAACCCTATTACAGATATTAGACATTATAGTTATTAAAACCTTACTTATGTCTCTATTTCAGGCAATTATAATTAGCAATCTAAACTAAAATGCAAGTTTGGTAAATATCCTATAACTGGGCAAGAAACAGATTGATGCCGTTGGCTAGCAGACAGCCTAAGTGCTGCCGTCACTGCTTCTCGGGAGCCTGGAGGGGAGGAACACTCATGGATGGAACCTTCTCTGGCTGCCAGAGTGTTGCTCCCCTAACACAAGAGGCACAGAGTGGTTACTTACATTGAAAACGAGCTTTGGTGAGTCTGTGTTCAAGTATTACATGCCCAAAACTCAATTATCAATAACTTTGTAAATGACAATTCTTTTACAAAAACTATAAAAACGAGCTTTAAACATGTGGGTAGTTAATAAAATGATGGCAAGACTTGTTAGGCAGTATAGTCCTGCACGTAAGTAGGAATGTAAGGGACTGTCAGATTGCCCGCCAACGATGTGGCTAAACTTGGAGAGCAATGAGACCAGCGTAGACTCCTATACAGTGAGCTTCTATCAAAGCCCAGCGGAAGATGTGCCCTTCTGTGCAACAGCAGACCGCCACTCAAAACCTGGAAGCCAGGTCACTAGTAGGCACACCCACAGTTTCTTTCCTAGGATTTAAAAGGTAACGCTAGACTAGAACTGAACATTGGATGTAGGTAAAGGGATATACATGATAACCCCTAAATGTATGTATGGCAAGCCACAATGAGAGAGAGAGGGGAGGAGGAAGAGGAGGGAAAGAGCCTGCTATAGAGGTAGTCAGGGAGGGAAACTGGGGACACTGGTGATGGGAAATGTGCACTGGTGGAGGGATGGGTGCTGGAACACTGAACCTAATCATGAACATCTTGGTAATTGTACCACCATCTATGGTGGTATAATATTTAATAGAAAGTCACCCATACATCTATTAATAAGAGACAGCCAACTGGAAAATGGTTATCCACTCTAATACATTCTCCTGAATTTTGACACCCTGACACCGTGTTAACTACTGGCATACACATAACAATTGTCTTGAAACACACACTTTAACCCTCTTTGGGAAATAATTTACACAATCACGGTGCTTCCTTAGTTTCATATTTACATGTTAGAATATGTTACATGAGTAGAAAACATACTGAAACAATCACAAGATTATCAACTCAACAGAACAAGACAATGCCTGTATATTTTCAAGGATGTTACCTGATCAGGAAAAAACTCTTGAAGAAATGGTGCCAATAATATGATACCTAATCCTTCAGGATCTAATTTATTCTTCATGAGATTTATACTATGGAGAGGAAGAAAAAAAAAAGAGTGGATACCAAAAAAGAAAAAAAAAGTTTATTTTTCTTCTTTCATGATTAAATTACTGGTACTATAACACATTTGACTGCCAAAAATTCTAAGAGCTTGGTCTTTTTAGACCCTTAATGACAAATACACAGGAATGACATTTAATTTCCAAAACTTGGTTATTTTTAAACCACAGTAATCTGTTACTATTTAGAACTTAAATTATGACGACAACTTTGGAATATTGTTCCTTATTAGGTAAAGTAATTTAGAAACCTAGGCTTATAAATGCAGACTTCTAACCTCCCACCGGCAAACTCTCTTTGCTTAAAATATGCCTCAACTTAACACTCCACCAAAGCATCTAACTTTGAGTTAATTTTAAAGCATCATTGGGTCAGCCTTGAACTGTCCAGCACGAAGGGCTACAAATCCCTAGAAGTGACTCCCACAATCCTGGGGCTCTACAGCTGGCTCTACTCAGGGCTGATCCTGGACAGTGCTTGGGGAGTGGGAGGGGCTTAACATGGTGCCAGAGATCAAATCCAGGTTGGCTGCATGAAGGGCACATGCCGTACCCACTGGATTATTTCACTGTCTCCCCACGCCTGCAATTTTAAAATTGTAAGCTAGAAGGCAAGGTCATATTCTATTTAATATACTTGACTCATCATGGCCTGTCAGTTCATCATACACCAAATCCAGGGTGTATGGGAAATAAAACAGTTCAGTTTTATTCTTATTTTTGGGTCATGCCTGGCAGTGCCTTGGGCTTACTCCTGGGGGTGGCGGGTGGGGGAATCAGGTGGGGTGCCAGAGATTGAACCAGGTGAGCCACATGCAAAGCTGTATTATCGCTCCAGCCCCGACCGTCCACTATTTAGAACTACTTCTAGAAAAATCATCTAACCCAACTTTATAGTTCACAATGTGTATTCTGATTTAACAAGGGAAAACGTAGTCATATGTGGGATTTATGTAAGAATCTGGAGGGAAAAAAAAATGTTCCCTTTTCCTCCACTTCTTAAGAACTACCCTGAACTTGTCTCTTTTCCAAGTTAGAGCAGTGTCTCCACTTGACGAAATACGGTAACTGCTATTAAACCATAACATAATAGTATTTACTGATCCAGTTATGTTTCTCCTTTGAACATTTCTAAAAAATTAAGGTAACTGATCTTGGTACTAAGCCTTGGTGAATAACGTCAGTATATTATAGGATGGAGTTGTAAGTTGGAAAGAATTATTTCTAACTAAGAATAGAAATCATTACAGCCCTAGGTAGGAAGATTGATATAATTCAGATGTGATTCACTTGTAGATCTTTATGTGATTCATACTTTCAGAGAGAATGCAAAAGTATTTGGAAATAGAAGACAATCAAGTTCTCAAAACTGTGTATGCTAATGTTTTATGTTCCTTCTGTTGATTTCTTTCCTTAAATATTTGTCAACAAATGTTTGTTCATTGTCTGAGAACTTTTTAGAAGGAAAAATAACTGCAGAAGGTAAAGTTGGTACAGGCGATATTTGTTTTTATTTATTTTTTGCTTTTTTGGGTCACACTCGGTAATACTCAGGGGTTACTCTTGGCTCTTCACTCAGGAATTATTCCTGGCGGTGCTCGGGGTACCATGTGGGATGCCGGGGATCGAACCTGGGTCGGCCGTGTGCAAGGCAAAATACCCTACGCACTGTGCTACTGCTCCGGCCCCAGGTGATATTTATTTTTACCCTTAAATAACTGATGTTTCTACTAAATGACTTTTTTTTAAATCATGCATAAAAAAAATTCCAAAAGATATGGAAAAAGTTGTAAGTGTAATGGATGAACTAGAGTAGTGAGAATACAGACTATGATAGTGTTTGGCAATTAAAAACAACTCCATCCTATAATATACTAAGGTGATTTATGAAGTTTTCAGATCAGTTCCCTTCATTATTGAAAGAAGTTGAAGGTTCTGGTCAAATTTAAGACTGTGAGATCAAATAAAGATCACTTTCTTCCGTGATGCCATTAAAATTTTACAGAGAGAAGAAATGTGAGCATATTATAGAAAACATTTTTAGCACTTTTTATTTTTTTTTTTTTTTTGAGTAGGGCATTAGAGCAGAATGCGAACAGGAAGTCATTTTAGTATGTCCTGGGACTCAAGGCTGGGCACGTGGCTCATGGACGTGGCTCACAGAAGACCAGGTTCAATGCCCAGCGCCACCAAGTGTGGCTCCCGAAGGAAGCAAATAAACTACAAAACCCTGATGTCTCTTTTCCTTACGCTGCCGCTGCCTATAAAGTGTGATGCTTCTTATATGCTGGCTTCAACTTTACAGAGGCCAAATAATGATTTCAGCCTGACAGACTGTAATCTGATTTGCTTACTATTCGGGATCTGAAACAAGGTCCAGTGCTTTCATGACATCTTCTAGAAGTGAATCAGGTATGAACCCATTATCTGGAAAAAACAAATCTGGAATAAGAATCTACTTCAATAACTTAGTAGGAAAATCAGATAAAATAAACACAAAAATGTATATTAAGTATACAAGTTTATGTTAGGTTTAAACTAAACTTCGTACTAGTTGTCTTGGCTTCATAAAAGTTTTCTTTTCAATGTTAGTTTCTAATAAAGAAATGAAACTAATGACAACTTCAAGGAAAACAGAAACCAAAGTACTTTGACTGGGGGCTGGGGAGTCTAGCGGGTGCTGCAATTTCCTGGCACACAACGACCACGTGCCATTCTCCACATCCCCTACCGATATGGTCCCCAGAGCCCACCAGGAGAGATCCCTGAACACTGCTGGGTGTGGCACAAAACAAACAAAATGGTTTATAGCTCTAAGAATCTTGCTTCTTATATCATTCAGTAAACAAATGAACCTTCATGTTCCCTTTAAGAAATTCAATGTAAAATTCTTTAGCAGCCATCTGCTTTGGTCACAATGTTCTACTTAACTTTTTGAAAGAAGGTCAGTGATCCACTACTATTTAGACAACTAACTATAAATACCAGAACAAAAAAGGATACCCCTTTCTCCTTAAAATAGACGTGGTGATTGAAACAAAAGTCATATGTCTTAAAATGGAACAGAACCAGAATTAAAATGCAGAACGGAACCAGACTTGGATGAACTAATGTATGAAAGACGTTTCCTTTTGTGGGAGAACTGGACGAAAACTGGTCCAAACTCTGATGATGCAACAGAGTATGATACAACAACAACAAAGAAAAAAACAAAACAAACCCCTTGGAGGGTGGTCACAGTAATTTTAAACAAGCAAGTAACTTATTCCCTTAAATGTACAGTGTCTGAGGCCCTCTGTCTGTGTGCTCATTCTTGAAGACTGTCTCAGCTTTAAATCAACATCCAACACAGTATTTTTTTCAGAGTAGGTAATTTAAAAACATCTTGTCATGCAGAACAAGATGTGCAAATGCTCTGCTTTCACACCAAACTACAGAAAAAGTCTAAGTGGCTCTTTCAGCCTGTGACAGGTCCACTCGATCAGAAAGGCAATAAAGAAATGAAGATATATGAAACACCCTTTCTTAAACCTCGAAAGTACTGACGTGCCATTTAAAGATAGCCAGGCCTTGACTAAAAGGCCGAGAATAATTTAGAGTAACTGAAAATATATAATTTACAGTATGAGTAAGGAAAGACTAAATTGAAATATATGCATATATTCAATAAATAACCCTTTTGTCAAAAATGCAATTATTTTTAGTAAAAATGTATACTTTCTAAGTGAAGATTTAGAGCAATTCCAATTTTTTCAAGCTATTGAGGTATGGAAAAAAAAAGTTCATACTTGTGAAAGTATTCAAACTTTCTAAAAGCCAACTGGAGAGTCTGAAGTGAGCTGGGATTAGTCATGAGCATTTTGCACCAGAAACGATCAAAAGGAGTAACAGGTAAAACGGTCTCAGTTAAAAACAGCACCATTGATGACTGTAGCTTAAAACATACTGTTATAAACCCTGATATAAATAAAAAATGAAAATACTGGAAGGAGGATGTGGAGGAAAGGAACAAATACTATTTGATGAAGACTATCAAATTCTAAACAATACTGCAACAGTATTAAAATCACTCTGAATTCTAGATAAAGGCTGAGATACAAGTGTGAAAAATTACTAGATACAGTATTAGGGCTTCATACAATTTACACTGGGCTTGCAAAGGAAGCTGGAAGAGAGCAAATTCATCGGTCTCAATGTTTCTTATGCAATACATTTGTTATGACTATCTTCAAAGACAGTTGTAACAGATAAACACGCACACATATTTTGTGTGGGGGGAACACCTGGCTGTACTCAGGGCTCACTCCTAGTAGTGTTCACGGGACCACATGGGGTGCTGGGGATTGAACCCAGGTCAAGTGCCCCATAACTATTATAAAGTATGAAAACTTCAAGGTATTCATAGAATAAAAAAATAACAGATATGTAGAGAAATATAAGCTCACAAAGATATAACAGAAATGATTTAAGTAACTTGAAAATCAGGGAAACAAAATGGTGTTGAGTCCTCACCTGCTAACAGTTTATCCTAGTTAATATGTCTAAATTCTTCTGCTGGAAGAGAGTGGCTGAATGGATTAAAAACCTAAGCCTACCTCCATGGCCCTTGCAACAGACCCCACCTTTAAGAACTCTCACACACTGAAAAACAAGTGCACAGAAACTCACACAAACGGAATCCAAGAGACACCAGGCTTAGCTGTACTTAAACGAGTAAGTCCAGGCCTACAACAGAGCTACAGTTGTTGCAGAGAAACTTAATCCCTGCGGTGACCCTAAGGACTGCCGAACATACCCGCACCACACGAGTAGAGCAATGCTAGGGGAGAGCTAGCAATGATCAGCGGGGGCTGCACCCAGAGGGGCTGCAACAGCAGACTCGACCCCCAACACAGAGGAAAACTGTCCAGGTCAGGCTGATCATCTAATAGGTCACAAAACATGTCTTAGCAAATTTAAGACTGAAAATTCATAGACTCATGAGATATTGCAAAAGTGCTACGGATGCACAGACCCACAGTATATATTCTTAAGGCATAGATCAAGAGATAAGAATCTCAGTTCTCCGACAACTGAATTTTAATTCCACAATTCTATCAACACAGAAAAGATCGAAGCAGAAGTAAACGGTCGGGAAACTTAAGAGCGATAAAATGAGAAGGTGGTATTCTGAAAAGTGAACAGACCTTTAGATGTTAATAAAAAAGGAGTGCACAAATAAAAGGAAAGTGACACAAACACATAAATACAAAGAATTATCCCAAGGTATATGCTGGGAAACTGGGAAACTTACAAATGCACAAATTCCTCAACTGTGCCACCTAGCAAGTCTGAATCAAAAACAAGCAGCAACATTCAAACAAATCGGGATAACTTATGAGAGTAAACAAACTACCAATATAGAAAACCCTGACACCTGCTCTGATGAATTCTTCCATACATCTAAAGAAAACAAATGATCACTTGATCACTTGAATCCCGTTATTCATCGATTTGCTCGAGCGGGCGCCAGTAACATTTCCATTGGACCCTATCACGTGCCAACGTAGCCCAATGGCATCTGGTTGATTCAGGAATATGAAGAGCCTCAAACCGTTCCTTCAGGGTCTTGACGAAGAAGTCTGACCATCTTGTAGGTGGGTGGCCACGTGATCTTTTGACATCCCGTGGGATCCAGTCGGCAATGGCTCTAATCCAGCGGTCATCTCCAAATCGCATTACATGTCCAGCACATCTGATTTTCAATGCCTTGGCAAACGAGACAGCGTCCCTGATTCTGGAATAGCGATGGAGGTTGGAACTCCAGATTCCTTCTCTCACTTGAGTGATATTCCAAGCATAGCTCTTTCGATTCCTCCGATTCCTTCTCTCACTTGAGTGATATTCCAGGCATAGCTCTTTCGATTCTTCTCTGAGAGAGACCGAATAGCATTCTCATCCTGCTTTTGTAGGGCCCAGGTCTCTGAGGCGTATGTTAATGCAGGGAGAACAGTGGAGTCAAAGAGATGTGCCCGGAGCCAGAGGTTCTTTGTCCTTTTAGCTATTTCTTCGATGTCTTTGAAGGCATCCCATGCTGCTCTCTTCCTCCTGCGCAGCTCAGGTTTTAGGTCGTTCATCATGCTGACTTCTCGACCTAGGTACACATAACTGCATTCAGAGATGTCTGTTCCATTGAGAGTGAATGGGGCCTCTGGAACTAGTTCATTTTTCATGAACAGATTTTGTTGAGATTCAGCTGTAGACCTATCTTTCCACATTCTCGGTCGAAGTCAGCCAGCATTTGTGCCGCTTGGCTAATGTTTGGTGTTATTAGAACGGTGTCATCAGTGAAGCAGAGGTGGGGTAGTTGCCAAAAACAAATGACAATTCTCAAAATCTAGGATTCCCTAAAATTATAGACCAATAACCCTATGATGCTGCTCACAGGCTCAAAGTTATTATGGACCAATAACTATGATGCCACAGTGAAAACATTAATTACTCATCAGCAGGAATAAAAGAAAAGATTTAAAAGAAAAGATCTAGTCTAGGCAACATCTAGCTTCATAGTGACGTTTTGCTGGCTATGATGATTCCTGTGCTCAAAGGCTCCTATATCATGATCAAGTGGGGTTCACTGCTGAAATGCAAAAGATGGTTCAACATACACAGGTCAGTGAGATCATCCCAATGCATGCTAAAAAAGCATTTAACATAATACAAAAAGTACTTTCTTATAATTAAATACATCAACAAATTCAGTACAGCAGCAAAATACTTCTCTATGACAAAGGTCACAGGTGACAAAACTCACAGCTAAAATCATACCTAATGCAGAAACACTAGACGCATTTCTCCTAAGATCAGGACAAAAGAATTGTTGTCTCCTGTTGTCTACTTTTGGCATTCTTACTCAAACTTATAAAAAAAAAAGAGCAGAATTGTGGGGGACTTGGGGAGATGATCATGTTGTAAAACCAGTAGATACATAAATCCTAGGGACCTAATGCACAGCACAGGAATCATAGGCAGCGAAACATCATTATGAAGCTCGATGTTGCCGAGACTAGATCTTTTCTTTTCAATCTTTTTGTTTATTCCTGCCAATGAGTAATTCGTGTTTTCACTGCGGCATCATAGTTTATGTGACTATTTAAACACTGTCTCACAGCTGCAGAGTGGCTCACGGGTCCCTCTGAGGTTGGCAGTGAGTTCCTAGAAAGTAATAAAACCAAAGAGGGATTTGAAAAATGTCACTGTCACTTGAGTGGTCAGAAACCAGCCATGGCAGGTCACCTTGTGGTCACAGGAACTGAGGCTGACCAGACCCCAACTGTGCCCCCCCCAGAGAGAAGCTCCAGCCATCAGAGTTGTGGTCAACACATGGGAAGTGACCACAAAGCTCTCAGCTCTTCTCCTTGGTGGTGCTATAGCAGTGGACTCGCTAAAGAAAATAAGACCAAGTTCACAAAAGAGCAAGTGGGAATCTGGGCCATGCTGGGCAGGAAGCCGAGGACAGCGGCCCACACACCCGCCTCAGTGCATCCTCTGGGCTCTTCCCCTTTGAAGCTGCTCAGTTTTTCTCTTAAACCTGTTACTCTCTTTCCTCAGAATCTCTACATGAAACTGTCTGACTTCACTACTCATCTCTTCCAGACAGCTTTTGCTAGAAGGGAAAGTGCAGGATCTGAAAAGCCTGCTTGAGATTTAGGACTGACTTCCCTTTCCCATGAAGAGCAATTCCTGGCTGCAGCCTGTGACTGGCTGCTCAGGGGAATAGGGATCACGAGAGCCTGAGCCATGCAGGGGGCTCGGAGCAAACTCTCCTCAGTCCAAACTTCCCCAGACCCTTTCCTGGGTGCCCTGGAGGCTGGAGGGAGCAGTGGCTTTACCACACCCCCCCACGTGTTCCACGATCCCTTTACCATCTCCCTTCTCTCCTCTCTTTCTGCCTCCTCGGTTCCGAGACAAGATCTTTGTCTCACCGCAGCACAGTTCTGTGACATGCTAGAAGTGTTGGTTAATATTATACTTCAATAATTATTTTGGTATTTTATCAGACTGACCCATTATATTCCTTGAAGTTACACCATTGCAAAAAATTCTGGAAGATGTTTTACACATCCGAGTGACTAAAAGAGAAAATAATGGACTTTGAAAAGGGCTTGTTCAGAAGATGCTATTTCCCTGCTTAACAGACGATTCTGATTCAAGACTCAAGTCACCATGGGAGCATGAGCCCTCATACTTAAGGAACACTAAGTATTCTACTTTCTCCACATTAGTGAAGAAATGTAAATTAACATTTGATGCAACAATTCTATAACTTCTTACACAAAACTGGGTTGTGAAGACATCAAGAGAAGCAGATATCAGCAACATTTTTTACCTTCTGGATCATAGGTTTGAAACACTCTTCTGGCTTGTTCTGAAGGAGCCTCCGGGGCAACCAAAGCCATATCCTGGAAGGAGAGGAGGAGGCTATGAACTAGTGACCTTAAAAAACAACAAATATTAGCGTCCATGGAGGAAACGGTGACAGTGGCAATGGGAGCCCCGAGTCACACATCACAGGCGTGTGACTAAATAAGTCTCTAGACATTAACTTTACATCTGAAAAATGGGAAAGAACTTCAAGAGAACTGTTGTTGGAATACATATAAAGTTTTACATGAGAACATTTGAAACATCTACAGTTGAATATGTTGAATATTAAATACTAGAAAAAGGCTATCAACAAACATCACATACATAATTTTATACATATATTACTTGCTTTATATTATCACCCAAGTAACACAACTTATATTAAAAAATTAACACACCAGATATAAGCTAGGTAAAACTAGATAGCAGATCACTTGAGAATACTTTAGTAAGCATTGATATCAATACTCAGTTATAAATCAACAATTGAGAGCTACATATTTCAGAATGTCAATATTTCTAAAGAAAACACCAATAATGAAATGTTTCTTTCTACTAAATAGCTTCTACGAGGCACGTATCACCCTGATACCCAAACCAAACAGACATTACTAAAAAGAAAATTACAGACCAATCTTCCTGATGAACACAGATCTTCAACAAAATACTAGCAAACAGAATCCAAAGACTCATCATGACCAAGTAGGAATCATCCCAGGAATGCAAGGATGGTTCAACATTCACAAGTCAATCAACATAATACATCATACCAATAAGAGAAAAAATAAAGACCATATGATCATATCAATAGACGCAGAGAAAGCATTTGACAAGATCCAACACCTGTTTATGATAAAAACTTCATAAAATGGGAATTGAAGGAACTTACCTCAATATAGTCAAAGCCATCTACCACAAGCCCAGAGCGAGCATCATTCTCAATGGGGAAAACTGAAATTCTTCCCCTAAGATCAGGGACAAGACAAGGCTGCCCACTCTCACCACTTCTATTCAATACAGTACTGATAGCACTTGCCATAGCAATCAGGGAAGAAAAAAGACATTAAGGGCATCCAGATAGGAAAGGAAGAAGTCACGCTATCACTATTTGCAGATGACATGCTATTATATCTAGAGAACCCTAAACTCTCTACCAAAAAGTTCCTAGAAACAATAGATACCTATGGTAGAGTGGCAGGGTACAAAATCAATACCCAAAAGTCAATGGCTTTCTTATACGCAAACAATGAAAGAGAAGAAAGGCATAGTTAAAAAAAGATCCCATTCACAATTGTGCCACAGAAAATCATATATCTAGGAATCAGTTTAACTAGAAATATAAAGGACCTGTACAAAGAAAACTACAAAACATGCTTCAAGAAATAAAACAGGACACGTGGAAATGGAAACACATTCACTGCTCATGGACTGGGGAGAATTAACATTGTCAAAATGGTAATACTGGGGACGGGGCAATAGTCCAGAGGGTAAGGCGTTTGTCTTGCACGCGCGCTGACCTGGGTTCGATCCCTGGCATTTCATATGGTCCCTGAGTACCGCCAGGAGTAATTCCTGAGTGCAGAGCCAGGATTTACCCCTGAGCATCACTGGTGTAACCCAAAAAAGCAAAAAAAAAAAAAAAAAGTTAATACTTCCTAGAGCTTTATACAGATTTATTGAGATCCCTATAAGGATACCCATGACATTCTTCAAAGAAATTAACCAAACACTCCTGAAATTTGTATGGAATAATAAACCCCCACAAATAGCTAAAGCAATCCTTGGGAAAAAGAGGATGGGAGGTATCACTTTCCCCGACTTCAAACTGTACTACAAAGCAGTAGTAATTAAAAAAGCATGGTATTGGAATAGAGATGGACCTGTACAACTATGGAATAAAACTGAATATCCTGACACATATTCCTAAATATATAATCACTTAATCTTCAATAAAGGAGAAAAAACATTAAGTGGAGCAAAGAAAGCCTCTTCAACAAGTGGTGTTGGGAAAACTGGGCAGCTACATGTAAAAAAAAATGAATTTAGGCCTCCTAACACCATGCACGCAAAGTCAGATCAAGTGGACAAAAGATATCAACATCAGACATGAATCTATAAGGTATATTGAAGAAAACAGGCAAAACCCTTTATGACAATGAAGTTAACAGCCTCTTCAAAGATGAAACACCACTGACAAAGCAAATGGAAGCAAAGATAAACAAATGGGATTATATGAATCTGTAAAGCTTCTGCACCTCAAAAGAAATGGTGACCAATATACAAAGACAGCCACAGAATAGGAAAGAATATTTGCCCATTATCCATGTGATAAGGGATTAATATCAAAGATACACAAGATACTGGTAGAACTTTGCAATAAAAATGTACAACCCCATTAAAAATGGAGAAATGAGCAGAAACTTTGACAAAAAAGAAATTCAAATGGCTAAAAAGCATATGAAAAATGTGCTCCTCATCATTAATCATCAGGAGATGCAAATCAAAACAACAATAAGATATCATCTCACACTACAGAGACTGGCACACATACAAAAGAGCAAGAACAACCAGTACTGGTGTAGATGTGGGGAGAAAGGGACTTTGAATACCGACTGGTCCAGCCCTTCTGGAAAACAATATGGACATTCTTCCAAAAACTTGATATTGAGCTCCCACTTGACCCAGCAATTCCACTCCTGGGAATATACTCTGGAGACCCAAAAACACACAGCAGAAACACCATCTGCACTTCTATATTCACTGCAGCACTATGTACAATAGTCAGAATCTGGACACAACCTGAGTGCCCGAGAACAGAAGACTGAATAAAGAAACCATGGTACATCTACACAATGGAATACTGTCCAGCTGTCAGAAGAACGAAGTCATGAGATTTGCCTACAATTGGAGATTATCATGCTGAGTGAAATTAGTCAGAAAGTAAAGGACAGGCATAGAATGAGTACGCTCATTCGTGGAGTTCTATTAACTGTTGAAAATGGTAATGCCAGATTAGAACTGAGCATTGAATTTAGGCAAAGGGATAAACATGATAACCCCTATATGTATGTATGGTAAGCCATAATGTAAGAGAAGGGGAGAGAGAGAAGAAAAGGAAAGGTGCCTGCTATAGAGGCAGGCTGGGGGAGGGGAGAGGGAATTTGGAGCAATGGTGGCGGGAAATGAGTACTGGTGGAGGGACAGGTGCTGGAACACTGTATGCCTGAAACCCAACCATCAACATCTTTTTAATTTATCTCACAGTGGTATAATAATAAAATATAAATTTTTCTTTTATTCTGTATCACAACTTATTTCTTTAAGCAGTAAGCCATACTGTAATCAAAGTACTAAGCACACACACACACACACACACACAATCATCTTTGGGATGGACCAATAGTACATTGAGTAGGGCATTTGCCTTGCATATGGCTGACCTGGATTCAATCCCTGGCATCCCATATGGTCCCAAGCACTGCCAAGAGTGATTCCTGAGTACAAAGCCAGGAGTAACCCCTTTGCACTGCTAGGTGTGACCCATAAAGCAACAACAACAACAACAACAACAACAACAACAACAACAAAAAAGTCATTATCTTTGATTCAAGCTTTTTTGTTCGCTTTGATTTAGCGCCATGCTCAGCAGTGTTCAGGGCTTACTTCTGGTGGTGCTCAGGGTGTCCCCCCATATTAGGACCCGGGATTAAATTTGGGTCTTCACAGAGTTCTTACCTACACAAATGATAAAGTGCTAAGAAATCCTAACACTTCAGGTCAGACAGCTAGTGCAGTGGGCAGGGCTTTCGTCTTGCACAGCTGATCTAGGTTCCATCTCCAGCATTATACGGTCCCGGGAAGATGGCAGGAGTGAGTCCTGAACAGTGTCAGAAACAAGCCCTGAGCACAGCTGGGTGCAGCCCTGAGAGCAAAAGGAGAACAGAAAGAAAGCCTAGTGCTTGGCTATCAGCAATCTTGGCTCCGATCTGTCTCTGTCTCGTGCTCACTCAGACCATTCTCAGCAGAGAGGGAGTTTCCCAGGATGCCTTACCAGTCAGAATTTTCTGGTTGCTTTTGGAGTACTGTGGCCACACCGAGTTGCTCTAGGGACCATATGTGGTTCTAGGGATCAAACTGGGGTCTTTACCAGCAAGCCTTAACCCTAGTACCTGCTGGTCCCACCGCAAATGTTTTAAAATAAATTGGACAGGGGGATTAATTGTAACAATTTTTTTTTTTTGCTTTTTGGTCACACCTGGCAATGCTCAGGGGTTACTCCTGGCTCTGCACTCAGGAATTACTCCTGGTGGTGCTCAGGGGACCATATGGGATACCGGGATCGAACCCGGCCGGCACAGGCCAGCTGCACGCAAAGGCAAATGCCCTACCCGCTGGACTATCATTCCGCCCCAATTGTAACAAATTTTAAAATACTGTTTTCCTGTGAAAACAAAATTTGATGAATACTATGCTAACCTGCTAACCTTTTTCTAGTTAGCCCACCTCGCCCTGCTTGGAGATGCAGGGACCAGCTGTAACGGACCATACTGAGGTTTCCGCCAATCCTGAGACAGATATCTGCACACCTGATCATGATATATAAACATCTCATGAATATTCATGAGATGTTTACAGAGAGCTCTGAGAACTAAAACATGGTGATAGATAAAGTCCTTGTGTACCTTTCATCTGCTAGGAGGTAATCTTTAAAAATAAGATATCATACACTCTAGTATTATTCCCATTTAATGTATCCTGATAAAACTGTGTAGGCCTCCTTCCCAGCATTTTCAAAGACTATCGTTAAGATTATAGGAAGGATCATACTAGTTTGCCCTCAAGCAGGTGAGTGTGACCCTTTCAGTATACAGAGAACAAGATACTCAGGATCACCCTGGTGCAGATAATAAATAAGGACCTTGTGGGTATCATCTAGATTACATGAAGCTCATGAAATTAAGATGTATTACTTTATACCAGCCCCATCTCTCTCTCCAGTGTTTTACATAAAAGATAGTCTTGGAAGAAGGGATTAGTCCTTGGGCAATCCTTTGTTTATACCTATAATAGGGTGTGGTACCACCCTTCTACACTCTTCTACTATCTAGAAGCTGTTTAGGGTTCTTTGTTGACAGAACCCTCCCTGAAGTTAGGATTACTTTGGTGTATATAAGGGGATTGACTTGAAGTACTCTCCCCTTTTTGGTAGGGCTATTTGTCGGGTGTGATCCTCTCTATGGTGGGACTCCTTTCTGGTAGGACTCTCTCTGGTGGGATTCTCTTTGATAGAATACTTGGGCCCTCGTGGTGTGGTCTAAGTTCTGACCAGAGCTAAGGTCTTCCATTATATTGGATTGTGGTGGTAGAGCTTTTGTACTATTAAAAGCCTTTTTGGAATTGTGTCGGACTCGTGAGTTTTCATCCGTTTCCCGGTGGCCTCGAAGGTAGAAGAGAACTTCTGTCCTGGTACTGTTGGGGAACCCAGCGGCTCCCTGACATTATATAATTAGTGGTTGAAAAGCAATCAGCAGGATGTCCAAAAGAGTTCCTCCTTATCTTTAGTGATGGGCCAGGGCTAGAACCTCACCTTCTCCCCGGGAGTCTCATGATCAGCTGAGCCCAGGGAGAGCTGCGTATGGAGATGTTACCACTTGAGCAAATATATGAACAAAGGGAAGACAAGTGATGCAAGGGATATCTTTAATAAAGGTTCTTTCCGTTATTTGAATTTAACTCTTTAAATAACCAGAGCACAAAAGTATTACAAGGTAGAGGTTCCTCCCTTGAAGGATTATATTTATATTGTGCCTGTTTGCTATGGGGCCTGAAGAACCTTTTTGTGAGCAGTCCATTAATTGCTCGCCCAGAGAGCGGTGCGGAGGCAGGGACCTTGTTTCCTTCAGAGATGTGTAAGCAGAAGTGACATGGGCTTTAAGAAGCTGCTTCCTGTGCCAGCCTGTGGTTTCATCATGGTCTTTTGTCCTTTGCCTCTGCCAGAAAAACTGCCCATCCCTGACAAAGGAGCGGCTGCTCCTTCCGGCCTGGCCTCTGCGGGAGGGAAGGAGGAGAACAGCTGTAGGACATGTGGCATCAGAGGGAAGTAGTTTTGGGGTGTGCTGGGGAGGGAAGCTTGGTGAGAATGAGAGAGCGAGAGAGAAGTACAGTATAGTGAGGAAAGGGCCAGAGAGATAGTGCAGTGGGTAGGGGGCTGGCCTTGCATGCGGTTGACCCGGTTTGATCCCCAGCATGTCCTATGAGCCCCCACACACTGCCAGGGAGTGATTACTGAGTGCAGATCCAGGAGTCAGCCCTGAGCATGGCTGGGTGTGGCCCCAAATCAAACAAACCCAGTGTAGTGGAGGTCTGGGAGAGCCTCATCATTCCAGCTGGAGCCGACCTTTGCTTCAGTCTCCATTTCCAGCCGGGCAGAGTGATTCCCCAGACTGCGACTCTCAGTTTCCCAGCCCAGCGGCCTGACTCCCCACACTGTTCCCACGGCGGGACCCAGCACACCTTCCACTCATCTTTTCTTGCCTGTTCGCCCCGAACCATGAACACAGACCTTAATCCAGACAAAGATAACATCCCATGCCCCTTCTCCAGTTATCACTTCTTCTCTCTCCTAGTTTCTAGGAGAGAGAAGTTCTTTTCCCCTTTTTCTAGTAGTTTTTTTCCTTTTTAATTCCTCCAAAAAAGAGTAGTTAAGAACTCAGGATCTGAGTCTGAAGCCTTTTTAGCATGCTGCAATATAACACACTGAAATGCTGTTTCCACTGTCATTAGACTTTCAATGGGGCTGGAAATGGTGCTTTACCTCAGAGGGTAGCTTTGAGGACCGAGGAGTGTCCGTCACATGCTTAGCACAGTACCTGGCCAGGAGATGCTCCTCAGTAAGGGAAAAAGTGAACTATTTGACTCAGCATTTCAGCTAAAATACCTAACATCTGCACTACTTAGAACAGTGAGAAAACAGACAAACTAGGCAGAATCACTGATCACAAGGAAGGAAGGAAGGAAGCTGGAAGAGTAAAAGCAGCAAGGAATAGAGAATTATTAAGCACAAACAGCAAATGAAGTCAGGGGCCAGGAATGCAGCTCTGTGGTAGTGCATGCGGCACTCTGATGAAGGCCCCGAGTTTGATCCCCAACACACCCAAAATCATAAAAGGAAAAGGAAAAACGTCAAGCCTGTGCCATAAACGTGGAGATGAAACTCCCAACTCCAGAAGACGCACAACATGGACAGAAGGGCATGAACATAAACCAACCCCCTGTACTTGCTCTCATACACTGCACATTGAGGCTTTCATGTTACTGCGCTTTATTGGCTCTGCTAGCTGCTACTCTGTGAACACAGCTCAGGAGGACACTAGTCAATACTGAGCCTAATGAGAAGTCACAGACTTCACTCCTGTACCTCTACAGACATCTAGGAATGACACGCACCTTGATTAGATAATTATTTCAGCACTGCTACAACAAACATTATAAGAAACAGACTCAAAGGGACTCCTTTCAGTAAAAAGGTCAGAATCACTCGCATGGCTGAGATAACTGGAAAAAAAATTCAGGAAAAAAAATCTAAAACCAGGTGTCAAAATATCTGCCCAAAGGCACTGAGAGGAGAATGCGCTGGAGTGACAGCACAGCGGAGAGGGCACTGGCCCTCATGCGGACAACCAGGATTCGATCCCCAGCATTCCAGGGGGTCCCCTGAGCACCAGCAGGAGTGATTCCTGAGCAGAGAAAGCCAGGAGTAACCTTGGGAAGCACTGAGTGTGGCCAAGAATGAGAAACATTTCAAAGGAGAGAGTGGGCCTGGAGAGTGTCGCGCAGACAGAGCACCACCAGGCTCCCCCAACACTCCTGAGCAGCCCATAACACCATGGGTGTGGCCCCCCAAATCACCCCTGCCCTGCCCAAGCCCAAAGAGGATAAAATACTTAATTGTCTGTCAAAATCCTCTTTGGTATCCACCTTAGAGAGCTAAAAAGGTTTAGCCCCATGGCGTGGAAAGAAGTTAGGGAACAGCTTGTGGCTCAAGATGCAGATTTTAAAAGGACTAAAATACCTGAAAACTGCCTGTGTAGATTTCTCCCCGCACTCTCTAAGTTGTTCAAGTAGCAGAGTATTGAATTCAGTCTCCTTTATCTGAGGTGGTTGCTGTTAGGAGGTATTAAAAAGTCCCCTGACGGACTATGATTTAAAATACACAATAAAACACTGTAGCTCTTACATCCATTTTCTTTTGGGAGAAGATAAGGCATGAAACCTAAACCTGCCCATAAGCTCTTAGACCTACCTGAGAGAAATGGATCCATATCTGAAAGGCACTGATAGAGCAGAAAAGCTCAACTACAAAACGCCCATTGGTGAATTTAATTGTGGTCCTCTTTGCCTCGATAATTAAAGAGCCAGGAAGGTGAATCTTCTTCATAGCTGAGTCTATAAAGCACCATTTTACAGCTCTGCCTTAAGCTGTGTTTATTCCATGCAGAGGAAAGAACCGATGGGAAAGTGAGATCTTGGCAGTTTTTAAACACTCCAATAAAGGCGTCTCCCACTTTTCTGCACTGGCCTTCCTTAGGTTACACCAGACAGCACACACAAAGGTAGCTCCTCTGTGGCAGTGACCCCACCTGGACTCCCAGTAACAGACACCGCCGTCTGATAGGCGGCCCATGCAGAAGCAGTTCAATGCTCTGCTTCTCCTTGGCATTAAGTTCAGATTCTTATACGCTCCGCAGCGAGACAGTAATGCACGCCCATGTGCCCTTCCCGGAAAGGGAAAGTGCTTTATCACGGGGAGTGGGAGGGGACGACGCACAGTCCTTTCCCACCCCTCAAAGGGAGCAGCGGGGAAGCGAACCTCATCTCCGCCACTTCAGAAAAAGGTCTGTCATGGTTACCGACGAAATTAGTCACTGAGCTTGAGAAAACGAAACGTGATGCTAAAAGCAGGGTCCCTCCCACCTCTAGCCTGGCTGCCTCCTCAAACTGAGATCCAAATGTGCAATTAAAAGGAAAAAACAATAGAATCCTCCAAATCCAGGCCTATCTGGCTTCCAATTTGTGCATATAAAACTGCTACAAGTATGTAATTCAAATCTAGAGACCTGGTCTTAAACTTGCCCTACAGGTTACATTTCTGGGCAAGGGAACTAGCTGGGCCTTCAGGGGCGCAGCACAAGCACGAGGACCCACCGAGGGGAGCACTGCAGGGAGCACAGTGCAGCCTGAGTGCTCATGCTCAGCCACACTGTTACAGATATCTTTCTTGTGGGCTTAATAAAATCAACGTAAGCAGCAATCATACAATCCGGTACCTTTGTGATTTCATCTCGTATTTCATATTTTAAATTACAGTTTTCTATAATTCATTACTTTTCATTAAGCTAGATATTAGAGAAATTTAAAGATCGACTTGAAATAATTTTGTCTATAATCTTTCCTCTTAATTATTAATTATGTTATTGGAAATTTCTAACACTAGAAACAAATTTAGTGGAACATGGAAGTTCTCACTCAGGAATTAGTTCAGATTCTTTAGTTCCCATTCTGCTTGTGACTTCTTCCTCTCTACTTCAAGAGGAAAGTAAAGAGAAAAAGGTTTAGACTAAATGTAATGTGTCAGGAAGGCTAAAGTTTTAAAGCTGAATGTCATAGATTCCTCTATTGGGAAAAAAGATTTTGATTTATTCTGCTCTAAATCCACTAGCCGGACTTAAACCAACACACAAAAAAATAAAAGTAAACACAGTAATAAATAAGTAGATAGATCCACAATTGGCAATCCAGCTTGTACTACAAGTTAGACAAATTCCACTTCTTACAAATAAAAATTCACAACTCCAATGATGAATTTTCCCCTTTCAGTCCAACAGTTAATAACTAGTTAGGTGTTTGATAAATATTAAAATAACAGAAACAGCAGCGATAGTGACACAAAAAGAGTGCGGATTACTGGGCATGTCTAACTTGTATTCAATACCAACAAATATTTTTTTTAAAGACTGGCACAATTATTTGAGGTATGTAATATCACCAATCCCGACACAAAAGATGTGGGAAGACCTCTAGCATTGTGGGGAAATGGCACTGCTGGGACTCAGTGAAGTCTGGCTGACTCCAAAGGTCTCAAGTACCAAACGGAAAGAAAAGTGTCAAGTTAATGGTATTTAGAAACAGTTCTGGGGCCAGAGCGACAGCACAGCTGGAAGGGCTTGTGCCTTGCACACGGCTGACCTGGGGTCGATCCCCAGCATCCTTTATGGTCCCTCAAACACTGCCAGGAGTAATTCCTGAGTGCAGACCCAGGAATAACCCCTAAACATCACCAGGTGTGACCCAAAAAAGAAAAAAAGAATAGTTATGCCTAAGAATTTGAAAATAAATATATCTGAATGCCTTCCATCTACTTCAATATTGCATCTTACATACATTGCAAACAGTCAAGTTGTAAGAATTTCCATCCATTTTAAAAGAGTGCTTTGATACCATTGACCTATTATTAGATTTTAAAATATTTTCCTAGGGAATAGTGTAAGTAAAATTATTTTACAACATGTAAGTCAGAATTTTATCCACCCTACAAAAGACCAATTAAGATTTTCAAGTTCAATTATTTTTACCTTAACACAAGTGACTTACAAAAAAAATCAACGTTCTGATAACATGAAGCGGCTGGGGAGGCTGGAGCTCGGCTTGCTCTGGGCCCAACTGAAGAGGGGACCCCCAGGAGGGCAGACGGGTTTTGGGAGTGGGCTTGTCGCCTCTGGGGGGTCCCGGAAGCAGCCGGATGAGACTCGCCCATCACACTAGCCACCATTTTCGCTGTCTGGACGCTGGGAAACTGCCTAATGACCAGATTAACAGAGCAAAACCAGTTCGATCCCAGGTAGGCGGCTTCCAGAAGCGGGAATCACTGGGAATTCGTCAGATGGAGTCAGGGTTCAGCCATTCCCCTCTCCATTTTGTCGAGCCTGGTGGCCCCACCCAGGAGCTGCCCGGGGGCCATCGGCCATAACATGAAGCGGCTGGGGAGGCTGGAGCTCGACTCGCCCTGGGCCCAGCTGAAGAGGGGACCCCCAGGAGGGCAGACGGGTTTTGGGAGTGGGCCCGTCGCCTCTGGGGGGTCCCGGAAGCAGCCGGATGAGATTCGCCCATCACACTAGCCACCATTTTTGCTGTCCGGATGCTGGGAAACTGCCTCACGACCAGATCAACAGAGCAAAACCAGTTCGAAGTCCAGTATGCGCTGCCGCAAGCGGACGCCAGGGTCCATTAAAATAGTGGAAACAGTAATGTCTTTTAATGCATTGAATTCCACGAAGAGCAGGAAAGTTTGGCGGGAGGGAGAGATAGAGAGGAGAGAAAAGACATACAGAACCCGCCAAGTAGTTGAGGTGTGGGAGGGGGAGGGAGGTGGGGGACATTGGTGATGGGAGATGGGTTTGGGTGGAGGGATGGGTGTTGGAACACTGTAGAACCAAAACTCTACATGAGCATCTTTCAATTGTATGTCTAAAATGGTGTAACAATATTTAGGGGGGAAAAATAATAAAATAAAATAAAATCGGAAAAAAAAATCAAGAACAACAACAACAAAAAAAAATCAAAGTTCTAAAGTCAGAAAATGTAAAGGAATTATAACTACACCGTGACATTTTATTGAAATTACTCCAAAACTAAAGCAGTGTAACAATATGTTCCTCAGTATTAATATTTTAGATTTTGGAACAGTCTGTTTGTTACTGGAAATACACTGAAGTTTGCACAAAGATTCAAACTAAATATGGACTAACATTACTTGTTTGCCTGATGTCATACTAAAAAAAAAAAAAATCCCGCTTAATAAGCATACCTTGGCAAAAAATACGGTGAGGTGAGTTTCACTGCCAACAATCCAAATAGGGTATTTTGGAGATTTCAAGTAAGAACCAACCTAGAACAAATGTAGCAAGATAAACAATGAAAATGTTATACCAACTGTTAAGTATTTTTGTCCAGGACTATTTGGGGCATAACTGTGTCCAATCCACATTAATAGGGAGATGCACTGGGCTGGGAAGATTTTATCAAAAGACCAAATGCTGAGTGAAAAATGAAAATGTTATGAAGATTGACAGGGTTCAGCTCACATTGTACCTTTACATTAGAACAATTCAGACTTAACACAAATAGAAATCACGAGTTCAGCCCCAAGCACTCTCTCTTAGATCTCCTGAAGCTTGTAGTGAGAATGAAAACTTCTAGAATTTTAGCTTGTCACCTCAAACTTCAGAACTGTAAGTTCGATAAATTAACAAATTAGCAGCTGTATGATTCAATACAGGAAACGGCTTAATATTTCTGTCTTCAAAGAACCTAGGGCATCATGACAAATTCCCTCAAGGAAGATTCACAACTAAAACATTTAAGAATATAAAGAACTCTTCATTGACTGTTCAAAGTTTACTTAAAACGGATATTTTTCTTTAAACAATCATATTTATAGCCTTTTAAGATGATATATAAAATACAGTAAAAATACAGTGGAAAAATGTGTAGGAGAAGGAAGGGAGAGAGAGGGAGAAAGGAAAAAGATAAAGAACCTGCCATTTAGGTAGGCTATAGGAGTGGGGAGGGAATTGGGGACATTGGTGGTGGGAAATGGGCACTGGTGGAGGGCGGGTGCTGGAACACTATGTGACCGAAACCTCCAAACATGAACAATGTTGTAATTGTATATCTCACGGTGGTATAATAAAATGCTTAATTAAAAAAAAAAAAGATAGTATAGCAAGTAGGGTGCTTGAAAAAAAATACAGTGGAAAGAGGGAGGAGTCGAGTATGCTAACAAAGGTGACTCATTAGCATACCCAGCTGTTATGCTAATGGTGAGGAAGAGCTGGATATGCTAATGACAGTGGATAAGCTACTGACAGTGGCTATGTTAATGACAATGGCTATGCTATTCACGTGGATATGCTGATAGTGGCTATGTTAATGACAGTGGATATGCTAATGACAGTGCATATGCTATTGACAGTGGACATGCAACTGACAGTGGATATGCTACTGAAAGTGGATATGCTGACATTGGATATACTACTGACAGTAAATATGCTGAAAGTGGATATACTACTGACAGTGGCTATGCTACTGACAGTGGCTATGTTAATGACAATGGTTATACTATTGACCGTGGATATGCTAATAGTGGATATGTTAATGACAGTGGATATCCTAATGACAGTGGATATCAGTGGATATGCTATTTACAGTGGATATGCTGACAGTGGATATGCTACTGACGGTGGATATGTTAATGCAGTGGATATGCAAATGACAGTGGATATGCTATTTACAGTGGATATGCTACTGACAGTGGATACGCTACTGACAGTGGATATGTTAAAGTAGAGGGTAAAAAGGATGGTTTGGTGACAAGTGAACAAAAACAAAAAATTCATGTCTGTAGATATGATATGCATGTGTGTACAAGTCATATTAATTTGGAGATAAACTAGGCTGAAAGATTCTATCACAAAGACCAAATGCTGACTGAAAAATAAAAGTGCCAGACTGGGCTGGAGTGATAGTCCAGAGGGTAGGACGCTTGCCCTGCATGCAGCCCACCCAGGTTTGATCCCGGCATCCCATATGGTCCCCTGAGAACCACCCAGAGTAATTCCTGAGTGCAGAGTCAGGAGTAACCCCTGAGCATTGCCGGGTGTAACCCCAAAAAGAAAAAAAATATTGAAAATGTTAGACTGCCAGGGCTAAGCTTACATTGTATCTTTACACTGGAACAACAATATAAATTTAACATAAATCACAAGCTTAGCCCTAAAATATGCATATCTACACATATGATATATATATGTAGTAACAGATATGAAATATATATGAAAAGGAAACAAAAATAGGAAATAATTTCATTTGTAGTAGTGAGCACATATATTCAAAATTATACCAAACATGCTACTTTCATTTCCGAAGAGCAATTTGTTATTTGAGCACAGAACAGGGAAATACTCAGACTCAGAGCTAGCTAGTACGATTATTTCCTTAAACTAATGACTGGTAAATGTATATACATATTTTGTGAAAAATACTGAAAGTTACATACACAAGAACACAATTGTAGCTTGTGTGTTTTTTTTTCACTTCCCTTTCTTTTTACATTGTCTTGATTCACCTCTGGAGGCTGGTCAGAAGTTCCCTTTCAAAGATCTGAAGTCCCCTGCCCAGGCCACTATTGAAGGCCCTCACGGCAGGGAGGCTCAGCCCACCACAGGCCCTGCAATTAGCCAATCTGCAGGAGCTCAGCAACGGGAGGCTGCTCCATTCAGAAGCTGCCCCTCAGCCACAGCCTGCTGCGTCCCTGATTCCAGGAGGGACCCCTATGGGAAGCTGCCCAGTAACCAACTGAGAGAGTTTAAGTAACTAAGCGCTCTGCTTTTGTCTGCCAGTGTGTAGTGATCCATGAATGACCGAGTCTCTAACAAGGAGAATACTGCTGCAACGCAGCACACCGGAACACGAGGAGCCGCTGTCCTGGCACTAGGTCTGGTGGGGGGCAAACACATTCTTCCACTCCACCTGACAGCCACAAAGGCACACTGAGAAACATGCACAATCCGGTGCATTTCTTTACTGCCCGGTTCATCTGCATCCTCAAGCCCGAGTGCCGCTTCCAAACAGTCTATTCCGTGAGGAAAGACAACAGAAAAACGAGAGATGGTAAACGAACAGCAAACAAGCTTCACCACAGAGTAATTATCCTTTGACAAGAATAGAAAAGGGGTCACTGAGGGAGATGGTTTCCGAGACCCCACTGGAAGGGGGCCTGACGGGGCGAGTGAGCTACCCACTGATGGGTGAGTGCTCAGGGCAGAGAAGACAGCAAGGCTGTCTTGGGCAAGAGGGGCTTGGGGCCAGCATGGCTGCCCCAGCTGAGGAGCAGCAGCAGAGGCCAGGCAAGACCCGAATCCCCAGAGCCTCACGGCAACAAGGTGAAGAGTTTCAGTGTACAGACTCCGCACCCAATTCTCCTGCAAAACACACACTTTTATTTTTAACAGATTTACCAAAATGCCTCCGAGAATCAGAAAAAATTGACTTACTTTACAGTATCTTAAAGCTTCCATCAATGTTAAGAATCCGATAGATGCTTGCTCATGTATTCCAAGAAGTTCTTTAAAAAAAGTTAGCAGTGTGTTAGCACATTGAAATCTGAAAAGTACTTACACACATATGTAAACACACCTATATTATTACCTCTGTACATAAAAGATATTCTACATAAAAACTATTTTAACCCCAAACTACATTGTAAAAACCTAGCACATATTTATTGTTATGAGTTCACATGAAATCACATTATAACTAAAAAATACTGCTTTCGATTTATGGTGGGTAGTATGTTACCTCAGATATGCATTATATGTATGCATAACATTTCATATTCAGTAAACATTTTTTTAAACTTTTTTGTGTATTTTGGTTTTGGGGACACACCTGACAAATCTCAGTGGTTACTCCTGGCTTTGCACTCAGGAATTACTTCTGGTGGTACATGGATGGGATGCCAGGGACTGAACCCCAGATCAGCCACCTGCAAGGAAAGCTATACTATCTCTCTGGGCAAATTCCTCAATGAAGGCAAAAACACCCCAAGGACTTAAGAAAATGAAACTCTGATATCCATGCATTGTGAAGCGCTTTTATTTAGAAAAACCCATTAGCTTTTCTATGCTATGTATACACTGCCCAGGGTGCCTGGGGTGCCTTTTCTATGCTGTGCTTTCCTATTTATATGCACATTTCTATGCTAATTAAAATTTGATCACTGTTAAACCTACTTGCAGAATGCTTAAGAAATGATCTGATACTCTTTTCTCTCTTAAAAACAGATCCTGACAAGGCTCCTAAGCCTGGGTAACAAAGACGAACAGAAAACTTGTACGGTTTACTGCCATACAAGAGTGCCTGTTAGGGAAAACATAAAAGCAAGCGTGCTCTCTGGACACTCAGAATATACACGCTGTATAGAAGAGAGGCTCACTGTGTCAGTGTTTGAGGAGACCTCAGAAGCACATAAAGACATTTTTCTCAGACAGGAAGATAAAACAAAACCAAAACCCTTCGAGGCAGAATTATGAGGCAGTGTCAAGAACCGACACAGATAAGCTGTGAAACAGCAAAGTTCCTTGAAGGTTTCTAGATTGGAGAAACCAGTGAGTGGTGATTCACTAAACAAAAGAATTAAGAATGATGCCTGGAGTGGCATGAAGTGAGAACGCGGAGCTGTTGCAGGTGCCTTACTGAAGTCCCTTGGGGTACCCTGGCAGACAGACAAACACAGCACTGAGGAGGAGAACTGGGGAGCACAGAAGTCCGTGGAGCAGGCGCAGCTCAGAAAGTGGAGATGAGCTTATTTCCAGCAGGGACTTCGTGGCTAATGCCCATCAACTGGAATAACAACTTGGCCATCCAAAATTTCAAAGATGCATTTCTGGTGAAGATGATGCCCACTGTAAATGTGATGCTTACGACTTTGCGGCTTTTTCCCATTGGGCCATGTTTGGCTCATTTTACTATTAGGATGTTTTTCTTTCAATTAACATAAGAATATCACCCCTGTAGCACTCATAAGTATTTGACTATGGATCATTAAGTACCATATTCAGGGGACATACGCAAGTACTGGAGGTTCCATTTTTTGGATTTGTAAGTTCAAAGTAAGTAGAAAGCACATATAATGCATAAGTTTGTATTTTTTCACTCATTTTTAAATTCAGTTTCTCCTCTTCTGGGGAAGGTTGGGGGAGGGAATCAACCCACCAGTGATTCTCGGCCAGCTGTGCTGATAGATCAATGCAAGGGCCCAGGGATGTGATTGCCCAGGGTGCCCGGGGGCCTCCAGGCCTCAAGGGGCTTTAAACCGCATGGTGACAGGAGTCAAATCCAGGTTGGCAAATGTGTGTGCCTTGCATGGACGGTTCTCAAAGGTGTCCTTTGTGTGTCCGTGTTGTCCTGCTACAGGCGCTCAAAACGATTTTCATAAAAAAGATATTAACTCTCTTTGCTAAAGATGTTACTCTCAGAGTCTACACTGGAGATCTCCAGAGCTTACATGATACGATGTACATCGAAAAGCAGACTGGAGAAGGTGGCTGTCTACCAACAACCCAGACAGTCAAGAGATCTGCAAGTCTTAAACAATGCCTCTCTTTATCTTGGAAAACAGCTAGTTTATTAGTAAAATGTTTAACAAGCAATGGATACATACTGCTTTTAAATGAGCTAATATGCATTTTAAAAACTGTCAGTATTGGGGTTGGAGTGCTAGTATAGCGGGTAGGGCAATTGCCTTGCACTCGGCAGACCTGGGTTCAATCCGTGTTATCTGTGAAGCACTGCAGGAGTAATTCCTGAAGGCAGAGCCAGGATGAACCCCTGAACATCACTGGCTGTGATTCAAAAAGCCAAAAAAAAAAAAAAAAAAAAAAAAAAAGGAAAAACAAATTTGTCAGTATTGACTGGTTCTGCAGCCTGTTCTCCCTTGAGCATGCACTTTTTCTTCTCTCCTCTCACACCTTTCTAATAAGTTTAATAAAACCTCCCTTGCTTCAAAAATTAAATAAAATTTTGTCGGTTTTAATTCCTACCAAGAAAAATACTGATCACGATTTACTTGTATGTCACACAAGCAAAATCTCTTTGGGGGTACTCAGTGTATTGCAAAGCGTGAAACCAAGCTGTCTGAGAATCACATCAGAGCTTTCAAAAGGAAAAGGGAGTGGAGTGAGCTGGCTGACGAGATGCACGGTCTCTGGCGCATGGCACCCGCCCTGCTCTGAAGGGTAAGCAGCACTACAGTGCTCAAGTTTAAAGAGCGCCTATGCTGACAACCATGTTTATGATCTCATTTCTAAAGTCAGATACCACCACCTAGTGCTGAGATTAGAAACTGCATCAGCGACTTCGGAATTTTAAATGTTTAGTGTAATACGAATAGACTTCTAGATAAAACAAATAGCAATTCATAATTGTTAGGGTTATTCAGATCAGGTCAGTAATCACATATGTAACAGTGTAGATCATTTACATGATAACATTAAAAATTCTTATTTTCTTATAGGAATTATATATTTAAAATTTTTATCTTGCTAGCTAAAGTGTATCATTAAGACTATTATACAAAGTTGTAATTATAGTGAGTTATAATGAAAATAGATGTAATTATAGTGAGTTGTATTTTTGTAATTACATTTTTATATATTACGACTTACAGAATTCACTCACGTGTCACAAAGTCTTTTTAGCTGCATAAATTTTAATTGACATTTTAAAAGTATCTGTTGAACTTCACCCCAGCACAGCCTCACAAGCCAGACCACCCTCCCCTACTCCATGGGACCCGCCATTTTCCACATCCGGACTTCCCTCTCGTCCACACCTCCACCCAGCAGACCAGACTATCACAGCCCGGATCATTGACACCCACCCTGCAGCAGTTTTTTTTTCAATCCGGCCCAGGTATGCTGAACCAGAGACTCTCAGACATGGGGCAGAGCTGTTCCTTGCTCTCCCTGTGCCCAGCCTCTCATGAGGAGCCCGGGAGGCATGGCGGGTTCTAGCCCTGGCCTGTCACCTCAGCAGAGCCTCACAACAAGCCAGACCACCCTCCACTACTGCATGGGGCCCGCCATTTTCCACATCCGGACTTCCCTCTTGTCACAACTCCACCCAGCAGACCAGACTATAACAGTCCGGCTCGCGCGGCCGCTAGTGACTGCGCGGTTTTCATCAATAAATGCTTTATTTAGAGGTGACTACAACAGTATGCCACCCGCACGGCAAGCTTGGCAAGCTGCTCGTGTAGTATTTGATATGCCAAATACCAGTAACATTTATATTAGGTCATTCCCGTGACCTAATATAATGGCTTGAGGCTTTTTATGTTCCTGGAGCAAGCGGATGCCTTTGGGTTCTACTAGCATGAGACAGGACATATGGAGATATTACTGGTGCCGCTCTAGCAAATAGATGAGTAACGGGAAGATAGTGATAGTGATAGTGATAGTTGAACTTCATCTCCTTAGATTGCATTTAAGTTTAACCATGATTACACGATCAGCCTATCAACTCAGAGCTGCTTTAGTCAAAGACTGATCTCTCTCTCTCTCTCTCTCCCTCTCTCTCTCTCTCTCTCTCTCTCTCTCTCTCTCTCTCTCTCTCTCTCCCTCTTCCCCTCCCTCTCCTTCAGTCTCCAAGATGGTGGGTGTTTGCCCAGCTCCATCTATGTTCTTCCGAGTAGCTGATTTAATCTCCGAGGCAGTGCCCCTGGCTTGCCCTGGCTCACAGCTCCGTGGCCTAGGGGAGATGTTTTCACTGTCACACCTGAGACACACCACCAGGAGCCATTGGCCTAAGGAGACTCGGCTGCTTCGGGTCCTGGAAACAGACTTTAAGCTTTTTAGAACAAACTCCAGATGCTTGCAATCCTCAGTTTTACACAAAATGTAACAGTGCTCCTGTTTCAAACGACTGAAAGCAAACATGAAGCATTTGAATCTGTCTGTTTCCTGGTTCTAGAACAGGGCAAGAACCCTTCAATTGCTAAGTACCTACACCTAAGGAATAGAGAGCCATTACAGAGAGCAGAGTCCTTACACAGTCCTAAAACAAGAGAAACCCCACCGAGATGTACTCACTCATTCCTGAGCATTCTCTGTCACCATCCCACACATTGGAGACAGCGTGGCCCGTCAGCAGGAGGTTAATTAAACTCTGGCTGTTAATAAAACATTGAAAAATAATTAGAAATACGGTTCAACTCAAATGATAGAGCCCTCTGGGAGAATACACTGACTTTTCACAGCAAGTTATGCTGTTTAAAATACAAAGTGAAGAAAAACCGGCGCTCTTCTCCCCGCCAACCAATACTGCTGCACACTGCCTTTCTGACTGGCCGGTGAAGGGACCAAAATGGTGCCCGTCAACTCTGCATATTCTTAGAGAATGACAACTTCACCCAAGAATTAAATGATGCTTAGGTGGACCATTAACGTAAGTAGTTATTTTTAAACATGCATATATACTTATCTTGTGTTTGATAGAAGATCTATAAATTTGGGAGGGGTGATGTTTGTTTTGGGGGCCACACCCAGCAGTGCTCAGGGCTTACTCCAGACTGTGCTTAGTAATCACTCCTGGGGGCTCTGGGGGCCATATGGGATGCTGGGTATGGAACCTGGGTCAGACCCATGCTGGGCAAAAACCCTACCTACCTACTGTACTATGGCTCCGGACCCTAGATGTACGAATTTTAACCAGCACAGCAAAAAGATCTAGAGATTGACATACTCATCAGTTTTTCAAACATTTTAATAGAAACCACCTTTAAAAGAGCTTGAGAAGAAATTAGTCCCAAAGAAAAATAGTCGTATTTTTTTATTTTCTCCCAAGCCCAAGCAAGAAAACACAAATAAGTACATGCTTATTTCTAAGTCAAATGAGTAAAACTGAATGATTAGAAAATCTTTATAAACTGAATACTCAGCATACTCTGTTAAAGTATTCCTGTTTCCATTTGGGGGTTGGTTGGGGGACTTTTTAGGCATCACCATCAGCTGGTGATGCTCAGGGTTACTCTTGGCTCTGCACTCAGGAATTACTCTTGGGGATACTCAGAGGACCGAATGGAATGTTGGGATTGAACTGGGGTCGGCTTCGTGCAAGACAAATGCCCTCCCCACTGGACTATTGCTCTGGCCGCCCATTTTTATTTTAAAACAAAAACCTGCTCAATAAACACAATCTAAGAACAAAACCGAAGTGGAACATACAAAGGAAGCACTATGCATATAGAACCAGACTGCCAAAATTCATACTTAACGTTGTCTGTAAGATAAGCAAAATGGGGTTCCATCTTAAGTTACGGAAAACTAAAGCCACGGAAAGAATGAATTTGAATTACCTGCCATGTCCATATACAGGATCTATCAAGGGCTCACTTGAATCTTCAATTTCATTTTTAATGTTTTCAATGCCCTAAAGAAATCAGAGTTCATCAGCTATCTTTTCAAAACTAAAAATAAAAGTTGTGATAGAAAAATTTCAGTCTGCACTACATATCTACAGAACACAGTTACAGCAGGTTCTCAAATAACACTGCTTTATTCAATGTCATTTTTACTATAATGTTTGTGAGAAAAAAACTTTGGCTCCTGGCTGGGACTCCCCTATGGGGTCCCCGGGGTCCCTGGGATCAGGGCATGACAGGCTGTCGCCTGTACACACCAACTGCAACCAGTCAGGTGGTAAAGGAAGGAAAGAATAAACACAGAAGCGCTGACTCCATATTGTGTTTTGAGTATTCAGAAATCTGGTGATAACTTTCGTGACCAGTAACCATGAGAACTTACTAACTTCTGTTCCTATCTCTTAGCTTATGGACAAATCATTTTGCCTTGGTTATTCTGCTTAAGTGTGTCAGTGCTCCACAAGAATGGCAGAGATGTGAGCTGCAGGCGCACGGGAGCTGGTGCTCACTCTCTAAGAAGGTCTCTGATTTTCATTTTGGGGTTCTACATAAATACCATGTGACTCACGGGTAATAAGGCTAATTCTGGATGAAAGAGTCGAAAGAAAACATTTACATTTAAAGAGGAGAAAATGATTAAATTTACCATTAATGTTTATGCTACTATAAAATCAAACCTAATATGCTTGCTAAGCCATCTGGTGCATTTTCTTAAAAAACTTACTGAAACATATCTGAATGCTGAGAGATAAATCTAAATGCACAGAAGATGTAACTTGAACACAAAAACAAAGATTTGTTTTTGTATCTTATGTATTGGTAATTCAAGGGTGTACTGAAGAAATGTAAACTTGGGAGGTGATGAAAACCAATGTGCTAGCATTGGCTTTCTCACATTCATATAATCTTTCCAGTGCTTCCCAAACACCAGGACTTCTTGGCTGTAAAGGACAAAAGATGGCAGAGAGCCACAGAGAAAGCTCAATGGGCTGTGGGCAGGCTCTGCGTGCCAGAGACCCGGGCTCCATCTTTGGGCACGTTGTGTCAGCTTCCATCCCTGGCGCTGCACGGTCCCCTGAATGCCACCAAGAGTGACCCTAAGTGGAGAGCCTGGAGCTTCTGAGCTCTGCAGGGTGTGGCCTCCAAAACAAAAGTAAAAATGAAAAACCAAGACAGGAAATACTAAAAATTTGAGCACTGGACCAGAGGGCCAGCCCAGGGACTAAGGTAGCTGACCCTGGTATGAGCCTCAGCTTTGCCCAAGCAAAGCCGGGAGTAGGCCCTGAACCAGATGGGTGCATCCAAGCCTCCACTGCCACCAATGTGTTAAGCCTGAAAACTAGAAGTTTATGTATAGAAAAGAAAATGTCAATCAGTCACTCCCTTCCAGACCGCCATCACTGCTGCTTGTCACCCCTGGGAGAAAGAATGGAACCATTTTCTCTTACACAAGCTAGTTTTCATGGAAAACATTGGAAACATTCTCAGACATGATCCATGTCTTCACATCTAGCGCCTCTGCCCCAGCTGTGGTTCACCTATTTGAATAATCACTGTCATACGGCACACACACCCCACCTCCACACAACCCCCTAGCTTACGCATCCCAAGCTACTTCCCGCTCAACTTTTCATTTTTGGGGGTGCAGGCGGGTGGCTGATAGTGTTTAAAGCAGTTTTTTTTTACAGTCTACAAAGGCTTTCATATCCTTCATATATCTGTCCTTAGTCTGATCTCTCACCATTGCCTTTGTGGTGGTGACACGGTGGGACTATGGAACTATTCATCGTGCCCCCAAAGTGCTATAATCCCACTACAGCATAAAGCATAAAGCATAAACTAGAAAGTCTATCCCACTATAGCATAAAGTAGAAAGGCAGTATAAGGGAACCCATTATGCCTTTATACTTTCCAATCCCACTGCTTGGGAAATCTTTCCACATCCTGTTTAGGAAACTTTCCCTGTCCATCAAGAACCCAAACCCATCAAACAGCACCAATTCTACAACCCAGGTCTATCCTTGATTTCACCCAGTAGAAGTTTCCCACCACGCTTTGTGTATGGAACAAACACCACGACACACTGCCATATATATCGGAAGTAATCCATGTGTCCATTTTTATAACACAAAGAGGAAACATTAAAAAAAAAAAGTGAGCCCATACTGTATAGGTCTACTCACTGGCACACAGTGCCTGGCAATGCTCAGTACATATTTGTCAAGTGAAAGGAATTTGATTCCACACATGGTAAATCTAGCAGGGCAGCCAACTGAGATGGACAGTCTATATCCAAATGAGGCTGGCACTTGGGGAAAAAGCCTTGAAGTAGAAATGTACATGGTGGAATTAACCACATTGAGGCAAGCTGAGAGAATATGAGCTATACCTACAAGAACACTGGATGCAGGGGCTGAAATCTCTCAACATGAAAGTGCAAAGCACATGAGCAAGAAAAGATGGAAAGGAAGTTATCAAAATAAATCAAAGAAGAACTGGAACATCATAGAAGGAAAAATCTGTAAAATGATTTTGTAGCAAAGGAGCAGAAGTTAAAAATCTTGTAAGAAGGGGTTAATGACTCAGCTACGAAACAAGGCTGAGGACGTTCAGGAACAGGGGCGCTCTGCAATTACAAAATACGGCCCAGAAGAGTGGGGGGGAGAGAGTACACGTGAAAGCGGCCAAGCAGTAGTGAGGAGGCCAGAGACGTTGATTTTCTAACTACTGTCATATAGATGGTTGTTCTCAGATCTAGAAACACCAAGCATAAAATCACTCATCACAACGAAAACAGTACTGAGCTCTAACACAACCAGAGGCAGCGTCTTTGCAAACACACCTTGGTCAGTAACACAGAATACAGAAAAAGCAGTACTCGAATTTGCTTCCCCACATTGAATACTGATCCAACACAGCATCTTTTAATTCTGATAAACTTCTGAATGATCTTTTTCTGGGGGAGAAAAGAATCAAATATTAGTGCCATGATGAAATTGACTCTGCATTCATAAATGAGAAAAAAATTCTAAACTACCTTGTATATTAAAACATATACTTACTAACAGACTATTTCTCAAGTGTGTCAAATCTCCTAATACAAATGCAGCCAATAAAAGCAAGAGTTAATTGCTGACAACTATCAACTGTTCTGAGGTGCCAGGGATTAAACCCAGAGCTTCACACATGCACGGCAATTGCTCTACTGCTAAGCAACACCCATAGTCCTACGGTGACTCTACTTAAAGACAAACCCCCGTGTGGCAGGGAATCTCTCATCTCTCAGGGAAAGCATTTGCACCAATAAATTCTTTTTCAGAGGGGTGATGGCTTGGGCACAGGCAGCAATGCTGAGAGGCTATTCCGGCGGGCGCCGGGCCGTATGTGCTGGGCCGCAGGCAGCAATGCTGAGAGGCTATTGGGCCGCAGGCAGCAATGCTGAGAGGCTATTCCCGGCGGGCGCCCGGGGCGTATGTGCTGGCACTGAGCAGGGACTATCAGCACGCGAGGCAAGTGCCTCACTCTGTGCTCCTCCCGGCTACACACCAACGAATTCTTTCTATAATTATATTATCATTTGAAAAATGAAGTGGCTTTCTTCTAAATGCTGTTGAAGACCAAAGAAAACGTGCCTTTTTAAAATATGAAAAGACTAAAGCACCCCAATACCAAAAATAAACGTACACGTGGCTTCTTTTAGAAGAAATTAGTACAAAGCGTATTTCAAAGGCTACCTCCAACCGCATCAACAGCTAGCCGTTATCTGTTTAATAATTTAGTTTTTACTCTCTAATGAAAATATGGCTCTTAAGATTTACGAAGCATTATTTTGGCAAATAAGAAATAATTTGGTATTTATTCTACTAAAAATCCTTATGCACTCAGGGAACAAACAGCTGAATTGGTTTTCTCATTGCCATGCTATGAAAGCTTTTATTTTTAAAAACGCATTTTGGCATTTAATTTAGGAATCTGATGATTTTAACAACACATTAACAAACTACTGTTTAACTGTAAAACAAATCAAGCTCTACTATGTCAATCTTAAGATCCTTATCACATTATCAATAAACTAAAAATGGCAATGTGTCCACAATGTTAAACATTTTAAATGTTCGATGTTACTTACTGAATTAATGCATGAAATCGCTCAAAGCCAAGCTCTTCGGCAGCCAAGGCAGCTATACATAAAAGACACTTTTCAGCACTACACATGGCAAATAAATGACACAAGATACACACAGCGACTGTGAACACGGTCGAGCAATCAAATGTTTCCCTATGTCCTTACTCCCTTAAAATTCTCAGTTTATCTTACTGTTACTGTAACATAAATTTCTATTTCAACATCTTAGTTACCATGAAAATAACTAAAATGGGTATAATACTGAGAATGTAAAAGGGCGATTAAGACAAACTTTTTTTCAGTTGACTTCGTTACGAGCTTAAAGAACATTCGAGGAATTATCAAATGACAGTGTGTCACATGTCAGTAAGCGTGCTCCAAACCTGGAGTCTTTCAAGTTACAGATCGAGCAAATCATCTCTTAGCTTCTTAGAATAGAAAAGTCCTTCCTTTTAATGCTCAGCTACTACACAAAGGTGTATAAAATGGCACAGCACTTTGAAAACATAGGTTCACCCACAGCTTTCAGTTTGTTTCCTCACTAATTTATGGAAATGTTGAGTTTTTCACTAACATTTTGAGGTATCAATATAGCATATTTTAAAAACTTGTTTTTAACATCAAAGAAAATCAAAGAGGGCAGTTTTCAGTCTTTCAGCACCTGCACAAGCGCAGGCCCCTTCTAAGCAGGCTACAGCCTCGGCTCACTTCATCCTCCTGACAAGGACCGTCCTGTTTGCCCAAAACAAAGAAGAATCTTCCCAAGAGCACGTGAGCGGTCGGTCAAGCTGAGCTTTAGCCCAGGTAAGTATTGACTCCAAGTTAATAACTATAAGGACCGCGTAAGGCTAATTAAATCGCCCATTTTGATGTGTTAAATGAACAATGGTCATGCCTTTTATAGCCTTTCTAAAGAATTCTCATTTGGACATTGATGAATTTAAAAATAAACCTTTTTCATTTGCAATTTAAAATGTCACATCAGGGGCCAGAGCGATAGCCCAGCGGGTAGGGGCGTTTGCCTTGCACGTGGCCGGCCTGTGCCGGCCTGGGCTCGATCCCCGGCATCCCATATGGTCCCCTGAGCACTGCCAGGAGTAATTCCTGAGTGCAGAGCCAGGAGTAACCCCTGAGCATCGCCGGGGCGTGACCCAAAAAGCAAAATAAATAAATAAATAAATAAAAATAATAAATGTCACATCATGCTCATTTTCCAATGCCTAGTTTTTATTTTTAAGTTAATCACTAGAATGTCTAGAAATTAAATGCACTTTAATGATCTCCTGATTGTGTGGGAAACAAACTGCGGCTGAACCCAAGCATTCACTACTGCAAACAACTGTGCGTTACCAACAAGCCAAAACTACACACACCACACAAGCTGATGAAATTAATGTTTGTACAGAAGTTCACACTGGGGGGTGGGGGCCTTCTATGTAAAATTTTAGGATAAGGTGAAAATTCTACCTAAGCTTTTGCAAACTGTACTGATTACTCTGCAGTACTTAGCTTATTAATATTTTTACTGGTCTATATTCTCAAAGTAGACATATAGTAACTTAGGGAAAAGAGGCAAGCAAAATAAAAAGCTTAGCAGGCAGGATGGTGGAAAAAAATAATAAAACACAAGAACATAACTGGGAATAGGAAAGAACAGGTAAAATAGATTGTTATAATAGAATAAAAATTTTAATATAAATGAGCTCATCTGTCAACATCCAAGGCATAGTCTCAATTTTTCATCTTAAAGTTTTCAAAATTATACAGATTAAAAATATTAGAAACATGTTTAGTTTCATACTTTAAAACAAGGCTAAGTAGCTAAAAAATTCTGAAATGTCTCTTTGGAGAGAAATTCCAATATAATCTGCCCATCTAAATTCATTGCTGAAGTTAAGTTAATGCATTATAAAATCATTTAATCTAGAGCAAACCTCACTACAGAAATGCATATTTATAGTAGGCACATAGTATACTGCCAAAGTATTTAAGGCTGCAAAATATTTTTTGCTCCTTTCTTTCACGTTAGAATATAGATTGGTTTCCAGTACATAGTCTTTATAATAATTTTTATCTATTCCTCTCAAAATTAAATTTTTAAATGAAATTCCTACTTTCATTTAACACCTAGCAATTAGGAATTAAAGAGCAAATTATAAAGCCAATCATAATGACCTCTTCACTATTCTCCCAGTGACTATTTCCATTGTTCTCTTAAAATGCTGACTTCTTTTTTTGAAGGGCTATATCTGTAAGGCCTGAAAGGGAAGCAGCATTTAATGGTTCCTTTTATTTTTTATTAATCTTGGCTTGCCAACCTAGCATGAGCATTTGCTGTTGCAATTCAGGAGGGCAAAGACCCTGAGAGCACAGAGGCATTTCAGTCTGTAAAACCAAAGTGCCTTTGGCAGGTCCTACACACAAACACATATGTCCTTCACAAGCAATTGAAATATATTTTCTAAAACTGAGGTGTCCAATTTCTTTAAAAACAATCTCCATTGAGATGATCATTAATGAAATGCTACAGAACAAGTAAGTTATTCAGCAGAGGCACCGGAGCTACCAGCTATCAAACTCCACCTATTGGTCCTCTATAAGGTGCTTCCTGAAGATAAAAGCAGAAAAGCAATTTTTTGGTCTGGCTTTGTCACTACTAGAAATTTCCATTTTTCTAGCTCATTAATGGCAGTTTTCAGGTCAGTTCCAATACAATTTTCAATGGCTAAAGACCACAGAATATGTAATTTTTATGAATGAGAGATTGTTTCATTTAAAAAGAAATCTTCAATGAAGGCAGAATTTAAGCTCAAAACAAAATCTCCTTTGAAATAGTTCAAATAGCCATGCCCAAACATTCAGGAGAAGAAAAATCATGCTCGAGAAAATTGTCCCTCTCCAGTGTTGCTCTAGGAAGCAACAGAAAATATTATAGAAAATTTTTCTCCTAACCTTTCCCAAAAACCAAATAAAACAGGGCTAGAGCGATAGCACAGCACGGAGGGTGTTTGCCTTGCACACGGCCGACCTTGGTTCGATCCCTGGCATCCCATATGGTCCCTGGTGCATTGCCAGGAGTGATTCCTGAGTGCAGAGCCAGGAGTAATCCCTGAGCATCGCCAGGTGTAACCCAAAAAAGCAAAAAACAAACAAACAAAAATAAAACATTAAAGCTTCTGAAACTACAGCCTATTAAAAAAAAAAGTCTTTGTACTTTCTAATGAGTGGCCAAGCTCAAGAGGCTGGCATAAAGCTGCAATAAAAACTGTGAGAGCATGAGATGTATTTCCTATTTCCCCCTAAAATGGAAGCAAGCTTAAATGCTGTATCATTCAGTAATTATAAAACAATGAAACTGGAAATAAAACACTGCAAGGTTTCATGAACTAATCTTTGTTGTTAAAAGGAAAATTGCAACAGAAATTGAAAATACTTCCCTTCAAAGTTTTCAACAGACTCATTCAAACAAAGGTCCAGAGTGAACTTCAGGGCATAAAAATGTATCTTACAAGAATGTTCCACTTGACAGCTAGACTCGGCGGGACCCCCGGAGCCACTGGAACTCCCGTCAGCTGTCTTTCCTCGGAGCCAGGACACCAAGCAGAAGGATTCAGAGCTGGCACAACAAGCACTTTCTAAAATGTCACATAGTGTATGACAAAGGAGTTCCTTCTGCTCCTCCTCTAAAAATAACCAAATGGGTTACGTTATAATGGTTTTACCTGGGGTGGGGGAATAGTTTTGTCATGAGTAACAGTGACAAGCATGTATTTATTGATGGAAATCAAGCCTTGTAAATAGCAGAAAAAATATTAGTAGAAAAACAAATGTCAAATTTTACCTTCGAAAAATAAGGTGCCGGGGATTAGAAAGCTGCCACTCCTTAAAGGCAGCCATTAATCAGAAAAGGAACTGCGGAAAATGCAGAAGCGTCAGGCGGGACGGTCTGCTTGGTCTGTCTGCTCCAAGCCCCCGTCAGGCAGCAGAAGGGGCAGTGAGGTCGCAGTTTCCTGTGTCACAGAGATGAGCACCCAAGGGCCCAGTGACTCTTACTTCCCCCTTCAGTTCTGAACCATCGAATGTCTCTGATCTCACTGTCCCCCAGGGGCCAGGGAATGAGGTGACAGCCTCAGCACTAGGACAGCCGAATCCATTCCACTGGCAGAGGCTGCCACGGTCATGGGGTACCACAGAAGCGGCTGGACACTACTGCAGAGCTCCAAGCAGCAATGGGCAAAGAAAATAGCACAAAGGTTCAATTTCTCCTGAATCTTAACCCTTTTCAAGGGTTTTCAAGGGCTCATAAAATGTTCTCAAACTTAAAAAATAAACCTGTCATTCTAAGAGAGAATTTGAATTAAACCATTACCAGTGAAGGCTCCCTGGGTCAGCCTTAAAGGAAAAGCAGGCAGGGTTCATGGGAGAGAGTTCTCATACCTGGGCACTCCCTCCAAGATGACTTCTCAGAAGAAAACAGGAGCTTCTTCAAAAGAAACGCCTTTATACAATGAAAGCGACCGTTATTAGGAGACAGTATAAACATACTCAAATTATTATTCACTTTTAAGCTGTTATTTGCTCAGAATATATGACCATAAACTTGCTTTCATGTTCCTAAGATAATTCCTCCAAAAATCATTATCTCCTGGCAAGAAAGAACTGACTAAAAATAAACAGGTGTACGATGGGCAAACTAGAGACATTCACTTCTCCAGGAGAACAAGTCCATGCTCCTCCCCCATCCTTGGGGTGAAAGATTCTTAACTCCAGAGTCCCCAAGTCCACTGAGTCACCACTCTTATGGGCAGCTCCTCTGAACTTCCTGATTTAACTGCAAATGCCCTAAGCTTGATGTCTTGCTTTTTCTTCTGTTAGTAAACTCCGCTACAACGGTGACTAGAAAGCAGTTCGTGGTGGCACATTGCTTCCTTCTCAAAGGGCCATTTAAGGACCCCAGGGCTTAGGATGCAGACTCTTAGGCTCTAGAGAATGTGTCTGAACTTCTCCCGACAGATTGACGACAGAGAACACTGTGGCCGTGACTCACAAGGGTCTGCCAGTAGTGGTCTATGGCAAGGTCCTCTCTTACTGAGGCAGCGCTGCATTTAATTCGGCCCACTGCTACACCCACTGAAAATGAGCACAGCAGGCTGCAGTGATAACACAGCAAGGAAGAGTCCTGTCTCGCACCACGGCCGACCTGAGCTGGATCCCCACACTCCGTATGGTTCCTCGAACCTGCCAGGCGTAATTCCTGAGCACTGAGCCAGGAGTAACCATAAGCATCTCAGGTAGGGCCCCCAAACAAAGGAACAAACAAAAAATCTACATATGCACAGCACTGACTCAATTCTGTAGATAATCAATGTAGGTGCAGAGCACAGTGACTGGCGCTGAGTAAGCAGTCGTTCCAAGATATTTTAACAAAACAGTTAAGAGCAAAATAAAACAAGTTTAGACAACAAAGTGCTTCTGGCCTTTACCCAAAATGAAAGCAATCGTAAAAGTAGAATAGTGTAACTAGCTTATGCACTTTGTGTGCAAATGGCCAGGGAAGTCACTGCTGTTTTACCATCCTTGCCCATCCCTGCATCCATCCCGAACCCAGCCCTGAACCCATCCTCTTCACCCACCCCTGTGCCCGCCCCTGCCCCTCCCTGTGCCCCTCCCTGTACCCCCTCCCTGTACTCAGCCCTGTACCCCTCCCTGTACCCAGCCCTGTGCCCCTCCCTATACCCCTCCCTGTACCCTTCCCTGTACTCAGCCCTGTGCCCCTCACTGTACTCAGCCCTGTACCCTCCCTGTACCCCCTCCCTGTACTCAGCCCTGTACTCCTCCCTGTATCCCTCCCTGTGCCCCTCCCTGTACTCAGCCCTGTACTCCTCCCTGTATCCCTCCCTGTGCCCCCTCCCTGTACTCAGCCCTGTACCCCTCCCTGTACTCAGCCCTGTACTCCTCTCAGTACCCCTCCCTGTATCCCTCCCAGTACCCCTCCCTGTATTCAGCCCTGTACCCTCCCTGTACTCAGCCCTGTACCCCTCCCTGTACCCAGCCCTGTGCCCCGCCCTGTACCCCTCCCAGTACCCCCGTACCCCTCCCTGTGCCCATCCCTTACCCCATCCATGTACTCATCCCTGTACCCCATGCCTGCGCCCCTCTCTGATATGTTTCCTTTTGTCTTCCACATTGAGCCACACCTGATCACGGGGCGCAGTGCACTGTGTACAGGACTGATTCATGCTCTTTCCCAGAAGGACTCACAATTAGTCTTAATAACTGTCTATTAAACAATCATTTAATTTACATTAGGTTGGTAAAATATACAACCTATTCTATATATTTGGGATTTTTCCTTCAAGATTTATCTAAGTACAACGACCTCATCAAATAATCACTTTAGGTTCCATGACAAGGTAAAAGTATTTCTTCTCAAAGTCAAGCTTCCCCCACAAAGCAACCAGCCTGCTCCTCTGTGTTCCACACGCTATGCCAATTATCCTACAGGTAAGGATTACAGAAAGCACCCGATAGACTCCAGTGAGTTTTATTGGAGTTTATTTGATTCCTAGTGAGAAAAAATAAACAAACCAAGATTCAAATATGTGTCATTTAAACTAAGTCTATCTTTTGGGCAAAGGAAATCACTTGTTTTGAGAAATTGAGTTACTACTAATTTTGCTCCAAAAGGCCAAAGGTATAGCCTAGAACAGCATAAACTGTCGATTTACATTAAGAATTTTTATAAGGTTCTAGGCCAGAATCGGAACTCAGATTTAATGTGTTAGGGCTACTATTTTAACAGATGGAACAAGCAAGAAGAGCAAACTTACTCTGACACACAGGCCTATGGCATAAAAACCCAAGAATGCTTCTTACTCAATGGGATCATGAGCTTCCGACTTTCTGAACATCAGGTCCAACCCATCGTCTTTCTGAAAATAAAGTCAACCTGCTAGAACCACTCCTGTCCCGATTTGCTTTTGATTTGAGATATATTTATTTGCAACTGCAGGAAGAGAAGTGGCGCCTCAGCTGAGCTCGCCTTATGCGCCTAGGACAGCCGCAGGCCGACTGTAGAGACAAGACGAGCCAGCACGGAACAGGCCCGAGGGGTCAAGGAGGGAGTCTGTTACCTGGACAGGGGCGATGACCGCACAGGGGCCGCCTTCAAATTGCTCCAAAGCTGATGCCTCAGAGTCGCTGAAAACAAACCCTGAAACAAAAGCAACAAAACAAAAGCGAAGATTAGAAGCGTGACCCAAGCTAGCTGCCACACACACTTTGGGGTGACTTCTCATTTTAATGTACTCTGCTGAGCAGGAGCCCAACAACCACGTGCCACCATGGCTTGGGTACAGCCACTCCCGGGGGGGGAACCCACGAATCCTTTAAGCTACAGGATGGTGCTTTCCCCTCCTGAAGGCACATGAACAGGGTTCTGCGCCGGGGGACGGTGGTGCTGAGGGGACAGGAAGGTGATGAGCTCCACACACATGCCCCGGACTCCTGGGGTACCTTTCCTACAGCAACTGCTTTCATGTCAATGTCCCATCACAGGCTCTACGCTGAGACTCAAATGGCATCACCAGCGAGATCATGAACGGACACTGATCAACTGCACCTGGTGTATGGCGACTGTTTCGGACTGAGGCTGCCAGCGACGCTCTCCCAGGGAGCCCAGGCTCAGGGCTGAGGAGACTCTGGACACTCCCACTCACACCTTCAGAAGAGACCATGTCCTCTCTCATTCTCAGGGCCCTCTCTTTCCAATGATCCTTCTCATTTCAAGCCTGTTAGGTCAGAACTCTGCCACCCCTTGCATAAATCCTTAATGGAACATGAGACGGCATGCCAAAGATCAAGGGAACACGTATGAATGCCAGTCCTCAGTGCACAGGAGCCAATGGTACACGAGAACGCAGAAAGAAACTGATCATTACTCAAAGGGCCGACCTATGCTCCACACACTCTTGCTGGAGGGCAGGTTCAGCTCAGGACCACAGGGACCTAGGAGCACTAGCAGGAGCAAACCCTATACCTGCGACTGCACAGCTGGCAGTGACCTAACAATACTGTGGCCCCCAAAACCAGTAACTACTACACAGGTATCTATGAGTGTCATGACAAAAACAAGAAGAATCCAACATGGATACGGAGAGGAAGGACCTTCTTCAGCCCAACTCATGTCCAGCTTTGAAGCTGACCTGGAATTAGAATGAACCAGAGAGGCAAGCGGGGGACAATGACTTTCAACAAAGCACCAGAGACGGTAAGAGCAGGGTAAGTGAATGGACTGGAGGGAAATTTAATCTTTAATGCAGTGGAAGGAACCGTGGGGTCTGATGTGGAGGACGGCGTGCCGGCAAGTGTCCGGCTTACTGTCCACTGCTCCGGTCCCATCTCTCTACTTCTAGTCCATCTTGAATCTACCTGCTTCAAGGTCACCCGTGTCCCATCCTGACTACTGTAAAGCACTTCTAAAAGAATTTGTCCATCTCTACACACCTTCCCGCCAATTGCCAACTCTTTTCCATAAGGGCCAAAGGAATAGTTTCAACGTGGAAATCTATGTCGCTTGCTCGACTCTATGTTTACGTCCTCTCTGGAGAAGCCCTGTTCTCTGGAACACATGTTTCTGCACTTTTGCTCCTCTCACATCTTTCTAAGAAAGTTTAGTTCAATTAAAATCAGTTCTAAGTAGGAAATCAGCTTCTTGCTACTCTGAGAATAAAATCCAAACTCCTTTCCAAGGCCCAAAATGGTGCTCTCCAACCTCGTAACACTTGCATGCACGGGTGAGGGTCAAGGGTCAGCATCCGGAGATCAACGGCGAGACGCGGCGTGTATGTTCCGTCTACCCCAGGGTCCCTCAGCACGCTCTTACCGTCCCCATCCAGTGACTGAAGACCCTGAGAGGGTCCCTAAGGTCTTTATCTGGGGCTTGCTGCTCACGCCAGAGGAAATGCTCTGCCCTCATTTACCCAGATCCTTCTCATTCCTGATACAGTTATGATATAAAGTCTTTAGAGATATTTTGGCAACCAAGCAAAACCTCTGAACAACCCTTGGCACAAGGCTTAATCATAAGCTGCCACTGCTTATTGTGTTTGGTGTCTTGAATGAGTTTTTTTTTTTTTTTTTGGGTCACACCCAGCGACGTTGCTCGGGGGACCATATGGGATGCCGGGGGATCCAATGCGGGTGAGCGGCGTGCAAGGCAAGCGCCCTACATGTTGTGCTATAGCTCCGCCCCTGAGATTCTAACTGTCTAGTCTCTGACCAGTTTTCCATGTTTTATAGTCACTATTCCATAACTACAGGTTTTGGAATAGCTTTTCAAATGTTTGGCAGGGAAGAGAATGAAGTCTGTTTCTATAGATGCCAAATACAGCCTGAAACTGCTAACCATTGGGCAACATTCAGGAAAACCAGGGGCGTATGAGTCTGGCGCTCAGGAGAGGGAATAAGATCCAAGAGAACAATACAGACGGCAGTTCACGTGAGTAAGAACCGTGGGACACGAATAGGAAGCCAGGAATACGGAAAAGGCAGCAGAAGCTGACTCAGCAAAGGAGACAGCAAAGATTAGAGGAGTCAGAGAAAAACACACCGAGGGAGCTGGAAAGGCAGAAAAATTCACCAGGCAAAGAGCGTCGATCACCTGTTACAAATGCCGCTGGATGGATGAAGACACATTAAAACACTGGATGTCGCCGGGAATACTAAAATCAGAAATTGGGAGTGTCGGGGAGAGAAGCCAAATTTGAAACAGTGAAATGTGATTCAGAATACAGACTGTACACGTAAACTTAGTTAACACGTGTTTTGTTATCTGTAAAATATCTTCTATACAAATAAAATGGGGAAAGAATGATAGCTCGAAGGGCAGATCAAATACTTAGTATGGCCAGAGTTTCCAAAAAGAAGGAGTGCAGACTCCCAACTAAAACAAAAAGGAAAGAAGATTAAAGAAACTGGGGCCAGAGCGTAGTCCAGCAGGGAGGGCGTTTGCCTTGCACGCAGCCAACCCGGGCTTGATCCCCGGCATCCCGTATGGTCCCCTGAGCACCGCCAGGAGTAATTCCTGAGTGCAGCGCCAGGAGTAACCCCCTCAGCATTGCCAGGTGTGACCCAAAAAAGAAAAAAAAAAGATTAAAGACACTAGTCCTTTAGAGTTGGCCGAGTATGGCCAAGTGACAGAGTGCTTACTAAGTTGTCCGAGTATGGGCAAGAGCCTGGAAATGGGGCAGCACCTTTCCCAGAGCCCGCCAGGGTTAACATAAAGTTTGTCACAACATGCTGCCAGGCTCTGCCCTTGATGGTTCCAAGCAGCGATGGGGCAACTGGCCTTGTTTGCCCACATCTGGACCAGCAAATGTCACTCTCAAATGTACCCACACCCCTGCCACACACACACACACACACACACACACACACACACACACAAGGTAAAAATGGCCAGAGAACAAAGCTGAGTGTGATCAAAAACTGGAAAAAAGGAAAAATAAAGGTTTTGGGGAACTTCATCGAGACAGCGCGAAGTCAGGAGAGGCACATGTGGGCTTCCTAAACAGGAGCCAAGCTGACCGCCGTTCCTTAATTGAGCACTCTTCACTTTGAGAAGCCGTGGACAAGTTATAATTATGCAGACTTGAGTACTTGGCACACATTTTTCTGACATGAATGAAGTCAGTCTGGTACTTCCAAGGAAATAACTGACAGTATTTTTACCAGTGAATAAAATATACGTTTTCAAGAAATAATTAAAATTCGGAAAACTTATGCCAACCACTGTGAGTGTGACAGCTTCCGAAGCATCTGATATACCTCTGATGAGGTCAGCGGTGATGGTAGTCATCGTGCCTTCTGATGCTGCATAATGAATCAGTATTTGGAAGAGACGCTATCCACCAACAACTCCCAAATGACAAATTAATGCATGGGGAAAAGATCCGCTCACAGCACAAGACACAGCAACGGAGTCTGACGCTGAACAGACGCAGGGTCCTAGCGTCCCTGAAAGCTCAGAGAAGTGCAGAAAACCCTGGACCAAGGAACCGCTGCTTTGGCGGATGTTTGGTACCAAAGAAAGTGCCCAATGAGATGGAAAAGCTGTGGGGGAACGAACAACCATCTCAACAATGACACATGTATTTTTCTGTATACATGTTCAAAGCAGTCATTAATTTTAAAACACAAAACTTTTACAGTACACCTGATTGAGTGTATTAATTAAAAATGGTTAAAGGCTATCAGAACCCAGAAAGAATGATCCACAAGTAAACCCTTAACACCACCAGGTGTGACTCAAACTAAAAAACACCACCAGGTGTGTCTCAAGCTAAACAAAAACAAAAGCAAACAAACACAAAAAATCCAATAAAAATCTGAGTTAAAAATCTGGATGCTCTAAGTTACAATCTAGGTAGGTTAGAGAAAGGGCTATCTATGTGTAAGAGAAATAAATATCTTCCATCGACTATAAAAATATCTGAAACAATTATGATTCACAGTGATAAATTTATTATTTAGTTAAGAAAAAATAATGACACTATTATATTATTACCTCAGAAGTGTTACATTGCACTAAGCATCTAAATACACTTTCAAACTTAAATCCAAATGTATTAATAGATTCTGTTTTGATCCCTCACTTTTTTTTTTGTTACATCACACTAGTGAAGGAATTGGAGTTGGAACATTGTCTGCCTGAAACTCAACCATGAGTATCTTTGTAAGTCACAGTAACTCAATTTTTTAAAAAGAAATTATGGTTTGGAGCAATAGCAGAGCAGGTAGGGTGTTTGCTTTGCATGTGGCTGACCTGAGTTTGATCCTGGCACCTCATATGGCCCCCTGAGCCCATCAAGAGTGATCACTAAGCACAGTGCCAGGAGTCAGCCCTGAGCACAGTGCAGTGTAGCCCAGAAAGCAAAAAAGGACAAAAGAGAAAGGAAGCTCACACCTTCAGCTGCTTGACTCATCAACACAGACCAAACGTGGCGGGAGAGTGGATGTGTAGGCAACCCTGATTCTACTCCCAGCAGCAGATGGTCCCCGGTATCACTGGGCACAAGCCCAGGAGGCCACTGGCACCACTGGGTGGCCCAGGTCATCCCAGACGCAACGGAACAGGGCACAACCGCATGCTGCAGCCCCCAGAGCAAACTGACAACCTAGGAGACAGGAACCGTCAGAGTCCCTGAGCACTGCTTAGGAAAGCTCGCCCCCCAAAAACCCAACCCTATCTTCAATCATTCATTAAAAACAAACAAACAAAAAGCCGTGCAAGAGAGTTATCTGAAATTGAGCTTAAGGAGGCCGAGCTCCATTCCCAGAGCTAATAGCCTGAGCAGACTGACTGACGTTTCAGAATCCAAAAGGACAAACCGAAACGAACGACAGACATCCTCAGCCCTGGGCTGCTGCTTTCACGTACCAAAATAATTTGATGTGACCAACAGATGTCAAGTTCAGAACGAAATATCCCAAAACATAGTTTTATAAACATTTACTCCCAAAGATCTCGCAGGTCTGATTTGCTTTCAAAGGACCAAAGAGCTCCCAGCTGCCGATTCAGAGCCTGTAAGGAAACGGAGCCCAGCCAGGGGTGATGTCACAGTCCGAAGCAAGTGCAGCAGAGCAGCGCCTGAACCTCTTCCGGGCTGCTCCAGAGGCTGCCACAACAGCCTGTGGCCATGACTCTGCCTCCAAGAATGCAGCCATGAACACACACAGCAATCACTACAGCTGACCCGGAGCTGAGAGCTTCAAACACATGGACCGGGCTCCTTAAACATCACCAGTGGGAGGTCCTGAGGAATGATATAGTCATATTCCAAATGCACTTTCTGAGAAGGAGAAAGATCCTTTATTTTGAAACAGTATTGATGGGACGAATCTTGCCGAGGACTTTAGGTATGACGGGGTCCTCTGAGAGGGCATTCCGATATGTCAAGATCAAGCTCTACTTTGAATAACTAGCCATGAAATAAATGATCATTTCTTGCTAGATAGCTGTCTTTGGCTTGGTTCACAATGAAGCGCTCATTAAAGCAGGGTGCCAGTTCCTGAGTGTTTGCAATATGTCAGCTACTGTGCTAAGTGCCTCAATGTCTTTTCATGCCTTTACTCCTGACGCCAACAAAATACACTGTTGACGCCAACATCATCTGTGTTTACATAGAAGAAAACTGAGGTTTAATTAAGCTACACAACCTGAACTTAGAATCCAAGTACCTAAATTCCAAAATCTACTCTGAACTATTAATAGACAGGCCTTTTTGAAGTGTCCTTGAATTTTCATTACAGTATTTTTTTTTTTTTTTTTTTTGCTTTTCTGGGTCACACCTGGCGATGCTCAGGGGTTTCTCCTGGCTCTGCACTCAGGAATTACTCTTGGAGGTGCTCAGGGGACCATATGGGATGCCGGGGATCGAACCCGGGCCGGCACAGGCCGGCGTGCAAAGGCAAATGCGCCATCCGCTGGACTATCGCTCCTGCCCTCATTACACTATTAAGTGAAGTTCAATAATACCTTATTTCTCACTATCAATGCTTAATTAATGTCAAGTAATTTCAAGGTAAGTAAGCTCTGTCAAAGTCATCACAAACTTGGCTTAAGGTGGGAAGTTTTAAAATTCACGGGTCCTGAGCGATAGCCCAGCGGGTAGGGCATTTGCCTTGCACGCCGGCTGGCCTATGCCGGCCTGGGTTCGATCCCGGCATCCCATATGGTCCCCGAGCACCACCAGGAGTAATCTCTGAGTGCAGAGCCAGGAGAAACCCATGAGCATCGCGGGTGTGACCCCCCAAAAAAAAAAAGCAAAAAAAAAAATTCACAAAAAGCAAGCATCCAAGATTTCAGAGGGACATGAGTTAATTGACAATCAAATCTGTAAAAAATCTGAATTAATTACACTTGAGCTTGAAAACACAAGGAAGATAACCAAAATAGCCAAAGCAGGAGTTGGGGGATACTTACCCATGTGTGCAACGTTGCTGGGGACACATAACCTTCACCACCCGTTTTTCTCATGTGCAAAAACACAAGTAAAGGCCTAAATAGCATAACTGCCTGCAAGAATACATCATGGTTCTAATTTTGTCAGTTCATAAAGAGAAACAAAACTGGCAGTCACAAAGGCATTTACTTGCACTCTGAAATTTCTGTTCCAAAACAAATACACACACGTTAGGACGTAGGGCTAAACCTCCCACCCCTAACCTTTAACAAACACATTTTCTTGGTAATAGCTGTTACTTCTAGGTCTGCAGAGTTTTCCGCTGACGCTAATTAGCTTCCCCGCTTCGAAGGCGGCCCTTAACCTCACTGAATCGCAGCCTCATCTGTGACTCGCCTCTAAGTGGAGGTGTCTGTCGCGTTAGTAATACGGGAGCTAAGGATGAAGGGGCCGCACGCACACCCCGAAGGCGCGCCTGGGCCGCAGCATTCCGCCCCTGCGAACCAGTTCTCTCAGCATCGCCCTGGGGACCGCCGAGTGCAGCCGCGGGCCCACGGGCGACGACGAAGACGCCCAGGGCTTGGCACCCCGCTTGCAAACCGGGGGCGCCGCGACACCAGGGCGGGCTCTGCCTTGCATTATTCCCGGCACAACCCCTGACCACGCCGTGATGATTCAAACAGCGAAAACTGCTTTCTAGAAGGAAGCCGGGTGAAAAGGAGGAAAGGGCAGCCGAGAGCGGGGCTGGGGGAACCCTAGCAGAGAAAGTGACCGGGGGCGCACACAAACACGCACGCACCTCCCGAGCCAGCCTGCAGCCCAAGCTCCCGCTCTTCTCCCCAGCCCGGCGCCGGCAGGAGAGGCGCTCGGGGTCTTCGGGACCCGGGGAACCCGTCCTCCACGGCAGCCTCCCCCGTCCCCAGAGGCCGCCAGGGCGTGTCCACGAGGCGGGGGCTCCGCGGGGGCTGGAGCCGCCGCAGCCCGGCCCGACGCTCCGGGGGCGAAGCTGGGAGCGCGCGCCCGACCCCGGGTACCTTGCGTCCAGCGGCAGAAGATGGTGTCAGAGAGGCCCGGGCTGCTCTGGGTGCCCCACACCAGCTCCATCAGCTCTTTGGTCAGTTCGGACATGATGGGTCACCGGCGAGCGGGGCTTGGCGTCCAAAAGTCCGGCCCCGGAACATGGGAAGGGGCGGCTGCGGAGACAGGGGGGTGCGGGGCGCCGACGGCGAAGAGGCCTGAAGGTGAGACGCGAGCAAGACGGAAGGACGAGAGAGGCTACTTGCAGGGACCGCGCCTGTCAAGTCCACGGCCGGCCGCAGCTCCGACTTTCCCGTACCGGAAGCCCCGGGCCACTTCCGGCTCCTCCTGCGCTCCCGCCCCCGCCGCCGCCTAAGGAGCGCGGGAGACCCCGCCCCGGAAGCGGAAACGAGGGGGCGGGACGAGCTCGAAAGGGGATGGTGGCCTCGGGCTGGGCAGCCCTACACCTGTTGCTGCGTACCTGCGATGGGGGCTTAGGCTTTGGCAAATTTAGTGCCTCCTGGAGCGCCACCTCCACGATGTGCTGGTCTAGTCTAACTAGAGGTTCTGAGGCCAAAGCCTTACAGCCAATGAAACCACCTGTTGCTTAAATGTTCTTATGGGAACTGTGCTAGACGACAGCCCTAAGAGATGGTTGTGTCCCGCACAGTCTAAGACGGTGGTGATTCTCTGATAAGCTGAGAGCTGGCAGCCTCTGCCTTGATGCGTCATGTCAAGTCGAACTGTACAAATCTGCCTGGGCATGTGAGGTGCTTTAGAAATGGGTGTATCAGGCATAGGATGGAATTAAAATGCTGATTCTAGGAAAATAAAGCGCTCTGTGTGTAGATCACAGGATGTGCTCTACTAGTCTTCTGTGGTAACACCTGAACGTCTACGCTTCAGTCATTAGCATTTAATTAAATTTCATTTGCGTGAAAACTTTGTGCTTTATAAAAAACCCTGTTGTGTCTGAACTTTGTGTTTTAAAACAAAGGGACAAAATCTAATGTGTTCTTTCCAGGTTGCAATAAACTGCTAAGTAAATTATGTCTTGTTTCCATCCAAAGGAACCTTTGTTATATAGTTCAAAGGATTTGCTTTCAATGATGGAATGATTTTGATAACGTTTCTCCTTATTTCCATTCCCGCTGAAGTAACCTTGGTCCCGTTTTCACAAACCAAGTGTTATCCGTTTGTCAAGACATATTATAAATGTCACTTTTTAGTAAAACATTTTTCTGGTTATTGCAATCTAAATAATTTCAATTTCTCAAATTTCAGTGTATCTTATTTGTAACATGTTTATGACAACTATGTAATTCTTGTATTAGCAGAGAACTTTCCTCTGGAAATAGTCTCGAGGAAGCCAAGGACCTGTCTTAGGTGGATGTTGTTGGAGCAAAATAAATAACAGTGAGGGAAATAAAACTTAACTAGACTTTGACTGGAACTTAAGAATTCTCTATCTTGCCGCTAGCATGAGTCCAGGGAAGGAGCAGTCCCTAATCATGGGCTAAAAATATGTAGCGATTCAATGGTAATTTATAATTTACATAATTACTCCACTTCCTGAAAGAGTCCGTTCACAGAGATCCTGATGACAGTTACATCTGCCACATTTGTTTTCTTTCCATTACTACATACAGATGAGTTATAAATTGGGTGTGCTATATCGATGAAGAAAAATCTATGGTTTCAAATGGTTTTTTGTTTGCTTTAGTGGTTTTGCTTTGTTTTGTTTTGGTGTTGGGGCCACACCTGAGGGTGATCAGGGGCCTCCTCCTGGCTCTGTGCTCAGGGATCACTCCTGGTAGAGCTCCTGGTAGTGCCAGGAATCCAACCTGCTTGGCTGCATGAAAAGAAACTCCCCATCTGCTGTACTATCTAACTCTCTAATTGGTTTTATATGAACTGTGTCTTTATTTGTGGTTTCCCTTTGGTTCTAACACTGATGAACTGGCAACATTTTGGATAGATGTTGATGTGTATCTCCTTCCTTCACCCACCAAAGTTTTATTTCTTATTTGTGGTGTTTAAATTTTGCTAATTAACAGAACATATTTTAACAAGGAATATTTTGTAACTGTTAAATTATTGTTATTGCTAAATTAATTAACTTTAATTTTGAACTTAAGCTATAAGAGAATTAATGTTCATTTTAAATGTTCGTTTACATTGTCCTTACTCAGTAATTATCTATAAAACTAATAAATATTGAAAGCAGTCACATTTGTTGAATCTATATCAACATATAATAATGTCTTTGATTTATTTTAATGACTTGAAAATTATGAATATTTCTATGAAGTATTTATATTGCTTCATGTTTTACATATTTTCCCCTTAGGTTCTTTGTTTTGATTAAAATACTTTGTATTAAGATGCACATAGGTTGCATAATTGATTTTCAGTCCTAAAAGAGAAGTTTACAACACCAGGTGGTTTCCTGCACAGATGAAAGTTGTATTAGTAATACTTCTTTTAAGTTAAAATAAAGGTACTTTCATAAAACTTGGCTGAGATTCTATCATGACTCATTCTGTGAACCACCTAATTTTAACTGAATAGATTTGCATGTAACATTGTGCAAATGTATGAAGTACAAAGTGTTACTTTGACACATTAGCATATTGTAGTTTACCTATAGTACTGTCTGCCATTGAAGTGATATTTTTCATCTTGTTTAGTGCGATATTGTTGCCTACAGTCACAACTGTTAGAATGGCTTGCCAGGAAGACAAGAAATAGCGTGAGCTGGAGAAGAGGTGATAGAAAGGAGAAGTCTTCTGTGCACTGTTGGCAGGAATGTAAATTAGTGCCTCCACAATGAAAAGACAATATGGAGATTCTTAAAAAAAAATTGGATCCAGGGACTGGAGAGATAGCGCAATGGGTGGAGCATATGCTTACGGGAGGCCCATGTTTAACGTCCCCTCCCTCCCCCACCCCCACCCCCGCATTGCATGATCTCCCAAGCACTGCCTGGAGCAAACCACATCTATAGCTCCTAAGCACTACTCCGCTGTGACTCCCAAATAAAGAACTGAATAAATAAAGCTGTGATGTGATCCAGCAATGCTACTTCTAGTATAAACCCAAAAAGAAACAAAAACAGAATTTACAAAAGTTATATGCACTCCCCTGGGTTTGACACTACAGTTCTCTCCCAGATATGGAAACAACCTACATACTCATTCATTCATAGGTAAACGAATTTAAAAAAAAAATGCAATGGAATGTTATTCAGTCATGAGAAGTGAGGATATTCTGCCATATATGGTTATGCTCTGGACGTGTTTACCCCTCCAGGGGAAGGCCTGGTCCCCTCGACCTCAGTTCTTCCCGGGGCCCAGGGACCTCTTTCTTCCGTCCACTCCTCATCAACATTGCGTTTTTTTTTTTCTGTCACATCTTCATTCTTCAGGCTGTGGAGATCCCATTCTCCTCTGCCTGGGAAGCTGAATCCAGAAACTTCTCTGCTTCACTCCAAGTCCCTCACAACAGTGGCCTGGGATGTGGGACAAAGGTGCTAGCAGCGCCCTGCTGGGACCTGGGAACTCGCAGACTCAGACTCAGACACGGGGCAGAGCTGCTACCGGCTCTCCCTGTGCTCAGCTGATGAGGCGACCAGGAGGCGAGGCGAGTTCTAGCCCTGGCCCGCCATCCCCATAGAGCCTCACAAGAAGCCAGAGGAACCCCCCACACCATGAGGGCCGTCATTCTCAACATCCAGATTCTCAGCTCATCTGACCTCTACCCAAGAGAAAAGCAGATATCTCCCCAGCTCATCAGTAAATGCACGAGATGAAAGCCTACTACTGAGAGTATACCTCCCGCATGGCAGAGCCTGGCAAGCTACCCGTGTCATACTTGACATGCCAAAAACCAGTAAACAGTTATAGACCTCATTCCTATGACCTGAATGAATGGTTTGAGGCTCTTCATATTCCTGGTTTTATTATTTATTTTTTTTTTTTTTTGCTTTTTTTTGGGTCACACCTGGTGATGCTCAGGAATTACTCCTGGCCATGCTGAGGGGACCATATGGGATCCCAGGGGAGCAAAACTGTGTCTGCCACATGCAAGGCAAATGCCCTACCTGCTGGACTATCACTACGGCCCCCTCTTCATGTTCTTGGAGAGAGCAGATGCCTTTGAGCTACACTCAACATGCGACAGGACATATGGAGATGTTACTGGTGCCGCGTCGAGCAAATCGATGAACAATGGGAAGGCAGTGATACAAGTGAAGTGATATGGTTATGCTCAGGTGTGGAGGGGCATGGGGTGTGCAGAAGGAGATCAGGGACTCTATTGGACATGGGGGTCAAATCTGGGTCAGTCATGTGCAAAAACAAACATCTCCTCTGCACTATCACTACGCCATCACAAAGTTATCTTAGCATGTCTTTTGGTCAGAATGATATAGGTCACAGAAGGCTAAAGTTTAAGCATTGTTAGGGTGTTGAAACGGTTGTTTTCTCTGCCTATGCCAGCTGCCACAGGATGTCTACATTATTTGGCTCCTTGTCCCTTCTCATGTCTTTAAAGCTGCTAGAGTTAGTTGAATTATTCACCATTACAACATTCTGCCCTCCTCCCTGTCTCCCTTTTCTAACTTTAAGGACTTTTATCATTATACTGATCCCACCCAGCTAGTCTGGGATATTGTTATTTTCAGGTCAGCTGCCAACACACCTTCATTTCACCTGCAACCTTGATTCTCCTTTTTAAATAGCCTGGATGTGGGGAAAAGGGACTCTCATCCACTGTTGGTGGGAGTGCCGACTGGTCCAACCCTTTCGGAAAACAAAATGGGCATTCCTCCGAAAGCTAGATATTGAGCTCCCATTTGATCCAGCAATAGCACTCCTGGGACTATACCTGAGAGACCGAAGAACACATAGCAGAAACACTATCTGTACCTCTTTATTCATCTCTGTGCTATTCACTATAGCTAGAATCTGGAAACAACCTAAATGCCCGAGAACAGAGGACTGGCTAAAAGAAACTGTGGTACATCTACACTATGGAATACTATGCAGCTGTCAGAAAAGATGAAATTATGAAATTCACCTGCAAATGGATGGACATGGAGACTATCATGCTGAGTGAAATTAGTCAGAAGGAAAAGGACAGATATAGAATGACTGCATTCATTAATAGGATATACATAGATAGCAGTGTTTTACTAAGTGTGAGAAATGGAAATGGCAGACTAAACTCACCATTGAATATGCACAAAGAGAGTTAAGTGATAAACTCTAAATACCTGCAGGACTAGCCACAATGTGTAAAAGAAGAGGGAGAAAGATGCAGAGACAGAGAGAGAGAGAGAGAGAGAGAGAAAGAGAGGAAACAGGGGTACCTGCTATTGAGGCAGCCTGCGGGTGGGCGGGAGGGGGTGGGGTACATTGGTGGTGGAAATGGGGCACTGGTGGAGGGATGGGTGCTGGAATAATGTATTACCAAGAACCAATTATCAACACCTTTGTAATTGTATGTCTCACAGTGGTATAATAAAAAATTTAAAAAATAAATAGCCCATCCAGGTTCTTCTATTCATGGTTTCTAGGAATTAGGACATACACAACTTTGGCAGGGGATATTATCTGTCACAGGAAATGAGGTAAGAAAGAGCTGTGTGCTGAACACAAGGAGTTGAAGATGTTCCTTAAGTAATTAATATTCAGAGTCTTTCCTACTTGCATTCAGTTACACAATGATAATCTTTTTGAAGTGTCTACTGTGTGTAGACACTTATTTGTGTGAATGGACATCCAGGAGTTTAAAAATAGACAATAATCCTTCTGAAAGAGACCACGCACAAGAAACAGAAAACTATACAGCATGTTACATGGAATCCTCTGGAGGAGAATTAAAGAGAAAAAGAAGTTGTTCTGGCTAAAACAGAGAGGAAGGATTCCCACTTCTAAAGAGTTTTTCTAATATCCAAGGCTAGGAAAACGGGAGCCAGGAGGACTTGTCAATGGTTGAATCTACCACAAGTGTGTGAGGGGTGAAGGGTAGATTAAGATATAAAGTAGACCAGTATGACAATAATAGTTGGAAATGGTCCTGCTGGACTAGAACTGAGTGTTTAAAATATGTAAAGGGATATACATGATAACCTTACAGGGTCTGTATTACAAACCACAATGTGCAAAAAGAGAGACAGGGGAGGGGAAATGCCTGCCATAGAGGCAGGTTTTAGGAGAGAGGGTGGTGGCTTGAGGGAATCTGGGGACGTTGGTGGTGGGAAATGTGCACTGGTGGAGGGGATGGGTGCTAGAACATTGTATGATTGAAACATGGTCATGAACAGCTTTGTAATGACGTCTCAATAAAAAATTATTTTATTGGGCCGGAGCAATAGTCCATTGGGTAGGGCGTTTGCCTTGCATGCAGCTGACTTGAGTTCGATCCCCTGGCATCCCATGGTCCCCTGAGCACCGCCAGGAGTAATTTCTGAGTGCAGAGCCAGGAGTAACGCCTGAGCATTGCCAGGTGTGACCCAAAAAAGCAAAAAAAAATTTTATTAGAAAGGGTCATTCCATGAGTCATGATAAGTTTTTAAGCAAAGACATGAAAGAACCAAGATAGATTATGGGAGAGAAATTCAGAGGAAAGTACTCAAGGACAAATTGAGAGATTGCTAAGATAGTTGGTGTTATTGCAGGGTTGACCTCGAGGCTAGAGGTGTGAATGTAACTGGCCCCTGCTCTATGCTGAAAGTTTACTCTACAGTCTGGAAAGCGTTGTGGCTCCTTTGGTGTTATGGCTCCTCTGGCATGCCATACAGCATCCTCATACAAAAGTCCAACCAGAAAAGCTGTGTCTTGAAGAGCAATACTATGGTTATTGTCTAGTGGATTAAATGCCAGAGAATTCAAAGAAGGCCCATGAAGTTTTAAAAATCACTGTTGAATCAGCACCAATATGAAGGAAGGAACACAACAAAGGTGAAAATGGGGGCCTGAAAATGGTTTAAAAGGGCTGAAATACAAGCCTGGCAAGTACTACCCCTCAAGTTTGGTCCCTGGCATGACCAGCCCCTCCCAGCACTGCTGACACAGACCTGGGAGTGACTGAGTAGTGAGGCTGAGCACAGCCAGCAAAGGATCGTGGTAGTGCCCTGCTGATCCCCTGAGCAATGCTTACAAGCACCCCTCCTTTCAAAGCATAGGACTTAGAACCCTCAAATTTACCTAGGAAGAAGGAAATATCTTTTATGGTAAAGGAAGAATGAATAAGAAGACAGAACCAGGACCGAGGTGGCAAAGCCAAAATGGAAGTAAGTCCCAAGACTTAAGTCCTAATCAAAGGAACCATCCGCATGGAGCTCAAGCGTCCACTGTCATTGTCCAACGCTGAAATACCACTGACCTACAATGACTCCTACAAACCTCCTGTTTGGCTGTTTCCAGAAGAAAAAGTCCGTCCTTTTTGCGTGACAATGGCACCTGGACCAGGTGACTCGAGGCACCACAGTGTGGAAAGCTTCTCCAGTTTGTGTCTGACTTTGATGATCAGATGAAATTTTAGGGTGATACTAGGTCTGGTATGAGACCTACATTCGGGCTTTGATATGCATGAGATCAATGTATTTTACGTGCAGGAGAATTGTTTTGAGGCCATAAGTGGGCTGTAGGAGGCATATATAGGAACGGTCCTTGACTCTCTGGACAGTCTCACCCTTGAGCTATCACAGCTGAGCGGGAGTGATGAGCACAGGAGTAATTAGGATATTGGGGAGATCACAGTTCCTGCTGCTCTCTTGAGTACTCCAAGCTGTGGGATCCCGGCTGCCGTCCTGGGGCACTCAAGCTGCCTGCAGATGGGATCATCAAGAAAAATGAGGACCAGGAACCCTGACCCCAGATATCTGGGCCTCACTTGGTAATTATCAATGATCTTACTGAGGAAAGAATTCAGCTTTTCTGAAGTTATGCCATTTTTATAAATACACGGTGTCTCTGAATGTCAATATTGTTTGTTTCCTCACTGCAGGAAATGGATGCTTTTAAAAAATGGCAGAGTTTGAGCGATAACTCAATCGCTCAATGTGGGCCCACCACATTGTGTTGATGTTGGAAACCTGGGTTTGTCTCTGCCACCACATGCCCCCACCAAGTATCACTGCGAGCTAGTGACCCTTGAGCACTAAGTCATCAAGGGCAATTTTTGTCCAGGTTTTAGTTTTCTTTTACTTTTTTTTTTGTAGTTCCACTCCTGTATTACATCCCTAACATAAAACATTTATTCACCCCTATGTATATTGAAGCACTTACAGTAGTGCAATACAATAGTAGAGTTACAAAAAAAAAAAGTCTAGATACAGAAGTTTAGTAGCCTGGATAATAAAACAAACTAAACATTCAGGGAAAGAAGTTGTGGTATATATGTCACAGTGGAAGGATGCAGAAGGGAAAGATATCAAGTAATGTTGATAATTTAATTGGTCCCTTTATATCTCACCCACCAAAGAGGTAGTCAACTAAGTCAACCATCAAAATGGTTTTATCATAAGAGATAAAAAGTAGAGCTAAGGCAGGTAACTTCCTCTTTGATCCCATACTCACACTTAGGCAGACTAGAGGACAAAAGGGTTCCCATACACTTGCAAGTAACCATGTCCAAAGAAATAGGGAAAGTCCAAGGGTTGGGAGATACTGGGTTATGACTCTAGAAGAACCCAACAACAGGTTACCAAACAGCAAGGACAAGAAAGGGTACTGGCTGTAGATTTCAGACTAAGGATGCAAATACTGGACAGAAAATATACTGGGAGAAGACCAAGCTATTGTATACTGGAGGCATGTAGAAGGTGGATGGATGGACAAGGATATCGAACCCAGCATCAGAATTTTAAAATAAAATTGAACATATATTAAGCTTAGTTTCTTTTTTTTTACTGTAACATTTTAGTATATATTTGTTCTAATTCTTTTTTTTTAGTGATTAAACATGTATTTATTTTAGTTCAGTTAAAACATACATTGTTTCATTGAAACGCTGCAGCACTTTGCCAACAAATCATACTGAATTGTTTGCAGCACCCATCCCGCCACCAGTGCCCATCTCCCACCACCAACGTCCCCGGTTCCCTCCCCCTCCCCCAGCCCTGCTCCATGGCAGGTTCTTGATTTCTTTCCATTTTTTCTCTCTTTCTCTTTTCCTTCCCCTCCAGACTATGGATTACAGAACATACATTAAAGGGTTGTCATGTGTATCTTTTTGCCTCTATTTAATGTTCAGTTCTAGGTTGGTATTAGTACCCTCAACAATTGTTAGCACACTGTTCCATTTCTGTCTTACCTAGCCTCTGAATCCCACACGTTTGTGATAATTTCCACCTTTGACAGGACCTCCTGATATATGTTTCACTTGATCTTGGATATTGATATCATATTATGTACCTATATATTTATGTTATGCAGATAAATGCAGTCATTCTGTATCTGTCTCTCTCTCCTTCTGGCTAATTTCGCTCAACATAATCTTCTCCATGTCCATTCATTTGTAGGCAAATTTTATAACTTCATTTTTCCTAACAGCTGCATAGTATTCCATTGTGTAGATGTACCAAAGCTTTTTTATCCAGTCATCGATTTTCGGGCACTCTGGTTGCTTCCAGATTCTGGCTATTGTGAATAATGCTGCTATGAACATAAAAGTAGGGATTGAATCACCATGGGATACAGAATTACAAAACTGTACATTGTCAGGTTTCAGTCATACAATGTTCTGACACCTATCCCTCCACCAGTGTGAATTTCCCACCTTGCCACCCTCCCCCGAGACTGTCTCTATGGCAGGCACTTTCTCTCTCTCTCTCTCTCTCTCTCTCTCTCTCTCTCTCTCTCGGGGCATTGTAGTTTGCAATACAGATACTGAAAGGTTATCATATTCATTTCAAGGTCAATTTTTGAATCTCATAAATTGCTTTAGATAACTGATTCAATGTATGATTTGTTGCTTGCTTTCTTTGAGGATGTTTATAAAGAGATCAACTGTTGTAACCCGATTCCACTGGGTGATAGACAGTCATGGTCCCTGTGACCCTCATTTTGGTCAGGATAATTTTTTTTTGTAGAAAAGGACAACTGTACACTTTAACTGCCAAAAATTTCTGGTTTAATAGGAACACAGGCTATTTTGATGAAGAGAATCTGGGTGAAACAGCTTCCATTATAGGCACCCCAACATTTTATAAAAAGACTTTGATAAAATCAATACTTAGTAAAGAAAGTAGAGAAGTTTCCCTTTGAGATGGGCAAGGAGGATGCTCACTACCATCATTTCCATGCAATATAATAAATCTGCTCCCACTCAATAAGGCAAGAGAAAATGAAAGGATTTATATTATAGGGAAAAAGTGATCAATACTCATAGACAACTCAGTGCTTCGTTGTTCAGATGGCCCTGTAGTTAATGGGTTGCTTTTTGCATTTGTTTGCCATGAATATTTCAGATCTTTCCACTCTACTGTTTCTTGTGTTTTCCTCCGAAGCTTGCCCATCTTACAGCACAAATTGGAGCCCCTTTGACAAGTGGGGGTGCTCATAAATAAATCCAAAACAGGTCTGCTTAACTGTTGCCCCCTGTAATACTAGAATGGTGAACTCTGTTGGGCACAGCTCAGAAAACGGATGGAATGGGACTGCCAGAAAAGAATGTTCTGCAGTCAACAGGGGCAAACCAGAGAGGAAAATTGTTTCCATGGGTTGAAATTCTATGCTTTGAATTTTGTCCCTGAAAGTTGAGCTGGTTTGCTTGGGGAACTTCAGTAGCAGCAATCACAAATTGCTGGGCTAAGAGTGGAGACTGAGTGTTGCAAGGAGAAGCAGAGCCAGATGACACATAGGAGCGTCACCACCTTGGTTCAATTAGCGTCCTGCTCCCCAGCAGGCTTCTGTGAGGGCAGAATGCTCAGGGATGACTGACCTTGGCCCCCAGTCTTTCAGGGCTGCCGCTCTAACATTAGAGAGCAATCTCTCCTGAAACAGGATCCCCGGTGGGAGAGATCTGGCTCATATTAGCGCCTTCCCAAGCCAAGCATTCTGAGTCCCAAGATGATTTCTATCTCTTTAGGGTTCTAAGGATTCAGCTCTTCAATTTAATGAGTTAACATTAGACCCTTAAGCCACACTGGCTCTTTCTAAGTGCCATGTGTTTGTTAAATAGAAATAAAACTTGAATAAGGCAAGAGTCATTTCTCTTGTCCTTTAAAAATAACACTCAGTGTTTGACTCCTGTTTGCTATTACTTTTGGAAAGTCTTACCTGAGTGTCTGTTCGTGGTAGTTAAGTTGGTCTGTCTCTGCATCTCCGAGGGCACTGCTGTACCTCTGGTCTGCTGTCATTTCATTGGGCTACCTCGGTATAGCTTGTTTTTTGTTTATCCCACTTGATGTACATTTTCAGACTAGGAATTTGGGTCTTTACTCCACTGGAGAAAAATACTAAGCACCTACCTTTTTGATCCGCACGGCAGAGCCTGGCAAGCTACCTGTGTCATATTTAATATGCCAGATACCAGTAACAATTATAGACCTCAATCCCATGACCTGATGGAATGGTTTGAGGCTCTTTATGTTCCTGGAGCAAGCAGGTGCCCTTGGGCTTTACTTGCATGAGACAGGTCATATGGAGATGTTACTGGTGCCCGCTCGAGCAAATTGATGATGAACGGGAAGACAGTGACAGTGACCTACCTTTTTGATAATTTCTTTCAGTCATCTCCTGTATCAGCCATCACTGGAAATTCAAACAGGCATATGGTGAATTCTACTCATCCCACTTTCCTTATCCCAACTTGCCTTTATTACTTCCCACTTTTTACTGCATTGTATATGTGAAATAAAATATTCTATCTCCCAAAGAGGAATTGAAAGAGTTATGCTTGGAATATCATGCCTCACTCAAGTGAGAGAAGGAATCCAGAGTTCCAACCTCCATCTCTGTTCCAGAGTCAGGGACACTGTCTCGTTTGCCAAGGCATCGAAAATCAGATGGGCTGGACATGTAATGTGATTTGCAGACGACCGCTGGACTAGAGTTGTTACCGACTGGATCTCATGGAATACCAAAAGAGCACGTGGCCACCCACCTACAAGATGGTCAGACTTCTTCGTCAAAATTCTGAACGAACGATTTGAGGCTCTTCGTATTCCTGAAGCAACCAGATGCCATTGGGCTACACTGGCACGTGATAGGGACAAATGGAAATGCTACTGGTACCTGTTCAAGCAAATTGATGAATAATGGGATGTCAAGTGATCAAGTGATTAGTTCTCTGATTATTTATGACCTTCCTTCTTTTAAGCAAAGTATTAAGCTTTAAATCTCAAAACTGTTCTCCCTCGTGTCCTCCAATGCATTGAGGCATCTCCCTGGCTCCAGAGTACTGTATTCTTGTTTAACTATGTAAAATAATTTCTTCCATTAGTAGAACCAATAAAAACTTTGTTCTCATTTGGGAAAAAAAAACTGTTCTCCCTGTGCCAGGGATCAAACCAGAACCTTACATAAGGCAAGTGCCCTGCTGCTGCGCCTGGTTCCCGCTTCAGTTTTTGCATTTTTAAAAAATTTATAAAATACAAAAAATTTTATTGTTTTACAGGAGTTTGTGTTCTAAACTCACAATAAGATGTCTCTGGGTCTGTTTTGTAATTTATCTTTCTGAAATGCTGGGGATTGAACCTAGGTCTCCTGCATGCACTTATGTGCTTTATTGCTGAACCACCTCCCTGGGCAGTTTTATGATTTCTGATCATGAGCTCATTTTCAGTGAGGCTTTATAGGCTTGAAACTTGAATGGCTCTACCACTACCTAGATCAAATAATTACCCTTCAAAGAGATTTTGAATTTGCTCCATTTAGGTATTCGGTTCTCAACCAAAACATTCCTGTGTCAGATAGGTTAGAGAGAACATAATTTCAGCCTGTATGAGAAAAACTCCATTCTCAACGATCCTCTCTGTTTGCCATTCAACTATGTAAATGACCCATCAAGAGAGTCAAGCTTCCTCTTTCTTGATTCTCTGAGTCTATGGGAACTTTTTTCATTCCACTCCACTTTTTTCTTTTCTTTTTGGGTCACACCTGGCAATATTCAGGGGTTACTCCTGGCTTTGCCCTCAGAAATTACTCCTTGAGGTGCTCGGGAACCCCCTATGGAATGCCAAAGATAGAACCCGGGTTGGGCATGTGCAAGGCAAAAAGTGCCCTCCTCCCTGTACTATCACACCGGCCCTCCATTCCACATTTTTCCACTAATGGTACAATCATGCGAAGGCTGTTTCAATGCTTGGTATAACACAGGTTCAAGTTGTTGTCTTTTGGCTAGCTCCCTTTAAAAGACTAGAATTCTGAAACCAACACCTACCCCCCAACTTAATACACTTGCCTCCAGGACAGCTTGGGGATATTCAGTTTATTTCTAGCTTCGGGATGGTGCTGCTAGACCAGACCTAGCAGAATCAGGAGATACTCCTGGCTCTGTGTTCAGGAGTGGCAGTGCTCAGGGGATCAAATATGATGCTGGAGATTGAGCTAATCTGCAGCATGTGAGGCAAGTACCTGAAATCCTGTACTACCTAGAGAGAGAGGCCCATGGGTTTTGTTTATTTCTGTGTTTTCGTTCTTTACTTATTAGCCTATTGGGGTTATTGTACTTTCTTGCAAGAATCAGTATGTATGCATCTGAGAGCGTTTGCCTTGTGATAAATTTTTATTTATTTGTGTGTGTGTGGGGGGTCTCCCAAGTAGTGTTCATGGGTCTGGGGTCCACTTCTAGTAATATTTTTCCAATGAACCAACAGTTCAGCTCTAGGACCAAGGATTTGATATTCAGGCCCTGTGTTCAGGCCCTATGATGCAAAAAATATTTTTAAATGTGCATACTGAATTGAACACAATTGCAGAAAACAAAGTCTATAAGCCTTTCATGTTTCTCTATGTTCCCTTGCTCATCTAATGTGAATATTTGCACATGAAAAACATACTTTTTGTTCTAAAATTTACTTTTAAATAAATGTAAGACAATGAACAATTATGGATTTTTTCATTTTAGCAATGTTTAGGCCTTAAAGAAATACTGAGTTATCCATATAATTTCCCAAAGCCAAATATCCCATTAATGTAATCAAATCAATTGTCATCTAACCATTTCACTGATAAACATCATCTAATTCGTGGTTATTGATCCGTGTGCTATATCTGGATTTAAAGTTCCAGTGATTTTTTTTGGTTTAATGCTATTCTGGGATTTTCATTCTGCTGTTCCATCAACAGGTGGTGCCATTGTACTATAGTTTGAATTTTGTGTCCCAGGAAAATCTATTTTGGAGTAACTGCTCCAACTTTCGCCTTTTGCTGTTTTCACTACCCAAGTGCCAACCCTTGTTTTTTTTGCCCCTCAGCCTGATATTTCTCATACCATTTTATGTGAATGGTTGGTTTTATTCACTTCGTCATTTTTATGTTAAAAACACATAAAATGATTCTAAGTATCCGTATTTATTGATAAATTGTGCCCCACGACTTGATCACTGCATTATTTAACAGAGTCTCTGGCTTGTGGTTTTGCTCCAAGTGAGTTTGATTTCAAATGCTCTGAACTGAATTTTCCATCTGCTGACCTGCTTATCTAATTGATGCGAATGACTCTGAAGCTGTTTGTTTTGTTTCCTGCTGTATGTGCTGCCCCCATTTTCAGTATTGCTAAAGAACTGTATCGTTTGCAATTATTTTTTCATCCAAATCAACAATGCAGAACTAATTAGCTTTGAAGAGCTGGCTGTTCCTGAGAGCACCGAAGAGAATCTGAAGAAGCTGCAAACAATCTCTGTCACTGTCTGACTCCAGCTCCTTATCACCACCTTCTGTGCTCACATGCTGAGACTCTGACAACCACCCTTGATGTAGGAGTTTGGCCAGTTTATACAGTGAATTGAAGACAGAAGTGGGAACAGAATGGAGCCCAGGGTAATCCCATGTCCCTCCTCTGTGTGCCAAAGCTTGTACAATTACCCACCTCTGACCGTACATGACCAGTGGCACCATGAAACAGAGCCTGTGGTGGTGGTGTTTCTGGAAACTCCTGGCAGGGCTAGAGCTGAGGTCCCTAATAGTATTTGTAAAGGAAAAAGTACCAAACAGACTTTTGGTATTATCTTGCGGTTCTGGGTATTAAAATGGGAATGGAGGGCACTTTTTGCTTTTGTTTTATGTGTGTGTGTGTAATACAAAGCAGAAATTTTCAAATTATAGAAACTAAGATAAGAATATTTTGTGGTTTAAAACAAAACAGGTGATGATGCAGCAGATATCAGAGTGCATCATTTTCTATCCTAAGAATTATTTTGGGGCGGGGATTGCTTCACAGACTAAACAAACATGTAAATATGGGTTGCGGTTTCTTGACATATAATATGCCTTGGAAGAATCCAATTCATTCTCTTTGCTTAACACAAATTTAGCTGCCTACTTCTGTGAAAGAATCCCTAGAGCCAAGAAGCAAAAGAGAAGAAAAAGGACATCAAGGGCATCCAGATAGGCAAGGAAGAAGTCAAGCTATCATTATTTGCAGATGACATGACATTATACCTAGAGAACCCTAAACTCTCTACCAAAAAACTCCTAGAAACAATAGATGCATATAGTAGAGTGGCAGGAAACAAAATCAACACCCAAAAGTCGGTGGTTTTCCTATATACAAATAACGAAAGAGAAGAAAGGGATATTAAGGAAACAATTCCATTCACAATTGTGCCACAGAAAATCAAGTACCTAGGAATCAACTTAACCAAGTGTGTAAAGGACCTGTACAAAGAAAACTACAAGACACTGCTCCAAGAGATAAAAGAGGACACGAGGAAATAGAAACATATTCCCTGCTCATGGATGGGGAGAATCAACATTGTCAAAATGGTAATACTCCCTAGAGCTTTGTACAGATTCAGTGCAGTCCCTATAAGGATACCCATGACATTCTTCAAAGAAATTGACCAAATGCTCCTGAAATTTGTATGGAACAATAAACCCCAAGGATAGCTAAAGCAATCCTCGGGAAAAAGAAGATGGGAGGCATCACCTTTCCCAACTTCAAACTGTACTACAAGGCAGTAGTAATTAAAACAGCATGGTATTGGAATAAAAACAGACCTGTGGACCTATGGAATAGAATTGAGTATCCTGACACCCAACCTCAAACACATGATCATTTAATCTTTGATAAAGGTGCAAAGAGTCCAAAATGGAGTAAGGGAAAGCCTCTTCAACAAGTGGTGTTGGGAAAACTGGGCAGCGACATGTGAAAAAATGAATTTGGACCTGTGTCTAACACCATGCACAAAAATCAGATCAAAATGGATTAAAGAACTCAATATCAGACTTGAATCCTTAAAGTACATTAAAAAATATAGGAAAAACCCTCCATGACATTGAAGCTAAAGGCATCTTCAAAGGTGAAACATCACTAACAAAGCAACTAGAAGAAAAGATAAACATATGGGACTACATGAAACTAAAAAGCTTCTGCACCTCAAAAGAAACAATGACTAAGATACAAAGATAGTCCACAGAATGAGAAAGAACCCTTCACCCAATACCCATCTGATAAGGGGTTAATATCCAGGATATATCAGGCACTGGTAGAACTTTACAAGAAGAAAACAAACAACCCCATCAAAAAATGGGGACAAGAAATGAACAGAAACTTCAGCAAGGAAGAAATTCGAATGGCCAAAAAACATATGAAAAAATGCTCATCATCACTAATCATCAGAGAGATGCAAATCAAAACAACAATGAGATACCACTTTACACCACTGAGACTGGCACATATTCAAAAGAGCAAGAACAACAAGTGCTGGCGTGGATGTGGGGAAAAGGGGACACTCATCCATTGTTGGTGGGAATGCCAGCTGGTACAGCCTTCCTGGAAAACAATATGGAAATTCCTCCAAAGACTAGAAATTGAACCCCCCATTTGACCCAGCCATACCACTCCTGGGAATCTACTCTGGGAAGCCAAAAACACCAGCGGAAACACCATCCCTACTTTTATGTTCATAGCAGCATTATTCACAATAGCCAGAATCTGGAAACAACCAGAGTGCCCGAGAATCGATGACTGGATAAAGAAGCTTTGGTACATCTACCCAATGGAATACTATGCAGCTATTAGGAAAAATGAAGTTATAAAATTTGCCTATAAATGGATGGACATGGAGAAGATTATGTTGAGTGAAATTAGCCAGAAGGAGAGAGACAGATATAGAATGACTGCATTTATTTGCATGACATAATTATATATGTACATATAAAGATACCAATATCCAAGGTCAAGTGAAACATATATCAGGAGGTCTTGTCAAAGGTGGAAATTATCACAAACGTGTGGGAGTCAGAGGCTAGGTAAGACAGAAAATGGAACAGTGTGCTAACAATTGTCGAGGGTACTAATACCAACCTAGAACTGAGCATTAAAAACAGGCAAAAAATACACATGACAACCCTTTAATGTATGTTCTGTAATCCATAGTCTGGAAGGGAAGGAAAAGAGAAAGAGAGAGAGAGGGAAAGAAATAAAGAATCTGCCATGGAGGAGGGCTGGGGGAGTGGGGAGGGAACCGGGACGTTGGTGGTGGGAGATGGGCACCGGTGGCGGGATGGGTGCTGGAACACTGTATGACCAAAACCCAAATATGAACTTTTAATTGTATATCTTTGTAATTGTAAAAAAAAAAAAAAAAGGGGAAAAAAAAGCCCTAATGAGAACCAACTTGGAATTCTCTAGCCTGCCAGTGTTGTGGAGCTCTGAGTGAGTGAAGGATGGAGCAAGATGACGTATGGGCCATGGAGAGAAAGAATGCTCACACGTATTACCAGGGACTTGGCCCATGAAGAGACAGAGTCCTCACACATATTACCAGGGACTTGGGTCATGGAGAGAAAGAGTCCTCACACATTTTACCAAGCACTTAGGCCATGGAGAGACAGAATCCTCACACGTATTACCGGGACTTGGGCCATGGAGAGAAGAGTCCTCACACTTATTACCAGATGAGCTATAAACCACATGAATGATAGAGAACTAAGACCCCAAACCCATAACTCTCAGAAGTCATTGAAGTGAGTTAAAACCCAGGGTGACTCTGCTGGCGTGTCAGGACAGAATAGAAAGTAGCCCATGGTGGACTTTTCACTGGACTTTTTCAGGCCTAATGGTGGGAGACATTCAGCACCAAGAGAGACTGAAACTCCCATTTAAAAGAATTGCAACATGTTATCTTAAAGAATTAAATTTTAAACTCAATTATAGTTGTTGCACAGGACAGGAAGTGAAATTTAGATGCCAATGTATGGGAGAAAATGTTATTTTTATGAAATTGTGATGATGTATGATATGAACCTTATCTTTTCTGTGAGTCACACAAATGTGATCTCGTCTGTGTTAGGGTTAGAGTTGGACATAATTGAATCTCTCTGATGCTCAAATCTGGTGCTTGTTTCTGTAGTGGAGAGAATCAACCCCAAGTGGAACATACTGCTCAGCAAAAGCATCACTGTATCACTGTACCACTGCCTTCCCGTTCATCATCGATTGGCTCGAGCAGGCACCAGTAGCATCTCCATATGTCCTGTCTCATGCTAGTAGAGCCCAAGGGCATCTGCTTGCTCCAGGAATACAAAGAGCCTCAAACCATTCATTCAGGTTATGGGAATGAGGTCTATAATTGTTACTGGTTTTTGGCATATCAAATACGACACGGGTAGCTTGTCAGGCTTTGCTGTGTGGGTGATCTACTCTCAGTAGTAAGGTCTCATCTCGTGCATTTACTGATGAACTGAGTGCAAAAGGGGAGAGATCAGCTTTTCTCTTTGGTGGAGCTCTTACGAGCTGTGGAGTCAGGGTGTTGAAAATGGCTACCCTCATGGTTTGGGGGTTCCTCTGGCTTTTTGCGAGGCTCTATTGGGATGATGGGCCAGGGCTAGAACTCACCTTCTCTCTGGGACGCCTCATGGTCAGCTGAGCATAGGGAGAGCCGGTAGCAGCTCTTCCCCGTGTATCGGGGCATATTCTCTTTCAATAGCAGCCTTCTTCTGGCTGAATGTCCTCAAATCTTCCTGCAAATCACATTCTGTTTGATGTTTGGCCTGAAGTATGGTCATCTGCTCAACTTGAATGTTTTCCAGTTCTTGTGTAACCTTCACCTTCCTCGAAGGAAGCTGCATGATGCTGATGGGACATCAATCCTCTTTCCTAGACAGTGATCACGGCTGGGACAAGGGAGGGCAGAGACTAAAGGGGCCCAACTACTACATAGAAATATGTAAACATACTTATACAAAGATGAATCATCTACTTGGTCTTCATTCCAATAAATAGCAGTGTGACAGTCTCCAAAAAAATTGAAAAAGCAATTTGCATTTTTATAGTGGCACACTTGGCTCGCATTCCTAAAAAGTTTCTTCTGTTATCTCTCACTCCCAGTCTCTCTCTCTCTCTCTCTTTTCTCTCATTCACATACCCCGACACTAAATGCTTTCTTCTTCCTCTCTCTATCACTATCATTATCACTATCACTATCACTATCACTATCACTATCACTATCACTATCACTATCACTATCACTATCTTCCCATTCATCATCTATTTGCTAGAGCGGGCACCAGTAATATCTCCATATGTCCTGTCTCATGCTAGTAGAACCCAAAGGCATCCGCTTGCTCCAGGAACATAAAGAGACTCAAACCATTATATTAGGTCATTCCCATGTAATATAAATGTTACTGGTACTTGGCATATCAAATACGACATGAGCAGCTTGCCAGGCTTGCCGTGCGGGTGGCATACTCTTGTAGTCACCTCTAAATAAAGCATTTATTGATGAACCGGCGTGGCCGCTAGTGGCCGTCCGGAGCCGGGCTGTGATAGTCTGGTCTGCTGGGTGGAGTTGTGATGAGAGGGGAAGTCCAGATGTGGAAAATGGCAGCCCCCATGGAGTCGGGGGGTTGTCTGGCTAGTTGTGTGGCTCTGCTGGGGTGGCAGTCCAGGGCTAGAACCCGCCATGCCACCCGGGCGCCTCATGAGCGGCTGGGCACAGGGAGAGCAAGTAGCAGCTCTGCCCCATGTCTGAGAGTGTCTGGTTCAGCATACCTGGGCCGGATTGAAAAAAAAAAACTGCTGCAGGGTGGGTGTGGATGATCCGGGCTGTGATAGTCTGGTCTGCTGGGTGGTGTTGTGACAAGAGGGGAAGTCCGGATGTGAAAAATGGCGGCCCCCATGGAGTCGGAGGGGGGTCGCCTGGCTTGTTGTGAGGCTCTGCTGGGGTGACAGTCTAGGGATAGAACCCGCCATGCCTCCCAGAACCCGCCATGCCTCCCAGAACCCGCCATGCCTCTTTTTGTTATGTTGGGGCTTTGAACACTTAGCCTAAGAGCTTCTCTCTCAACACGTTTCCAAGTGTTCAATGACATATCTCAAACCACAGACATAAGGGACAGCCTCTCTACATGTCATTCATTTTGTAGACTGATGAGTGACAACTCCCTCTAGCTTCCTGTTCCAACCTCTGATAAGAACTAAGTTTTACTCTGTGTTTTTTGAGGCAAACTATTACCTAACTTACATAAGAGAAATCATGAGGTTTTTGTTCTTTTGTGGCTGATTAACAAATGGGGAGACAGACTCCATTCATGAAATAGAAGAATTATCACTTAAAAATATTTATTGAGTTTGGGGGTCACACAGCTGTGCTCAGGGCTTACTCTTGGCTCTGCACTCAGGGGTCACTTCTGGTGGTGCTGGATATCAAACCAGGGTCAGCCCCAGGCAAGGCATTGTACTATCTCTATGGCCCCAAGAATTATTTTTTTTTAATTTATACCACCCAAGGTATCTCCAGATATTTTTTTGTTGTTGTTTTTCGGTCAGACCCAGCAGTGCTTAGGGTTTACTCCTGACTCTGCTTAGGCATCACTCCTGGCAGGACTTGAGAGACCATAAATCACGACAGGGGATTGAACTGGGGCCAGCCACAAGCAAGGCCAGCACCTTCTGTTGTGCTCTTGGTCCAGCCTGGCATCTCCAGACTTCATGTAATCTCTATCAAGATTTTTAATGAGGTTTTAAAATTTTTCGAAATAGAAAAAAAGTCCTAAAATTCATACAAAACAATGAAAGACCCAGATGGTAAAAATAAATAAATAAATCTTGAAAAAAAAGAAACCTAAAGACGTTTCATATCATGATTTTAAAACAAACTACGAAGCCAAGGAGTTACGATGACATGGTGGTGCTTGCATGTAAACACTGGCTGTCAGTCAGGGAACGCAACGCGTGTGCATTATGATCATTCAGGCTTTGTACATGAGGAAGGAAGTTTGGCAGCTTTCCCCTGTGGGGGCACGGTTAAACCAAGGCTTATGTTTGCTAACAGGACTCTGCTCCAACTTCTCTCAATATAGGAACTGTGATTATATAAGGGAAATAAAGTTAAGACAGGACATTGTTAAGTAACTAGCTAATGAGACAAAGTTTAGGTCTATTATCATGAAGTGATAATAGAGCAATACAGTGTGCTTTGGGTGGAATTATATTGTTATTTTTGATTTGTCTGGACCTCATGCAGTGTCAACTTCATCACTACAACCAAGAGAAGAAAATAAATCACTCGGAAACTTTCTCTTACAGCTGATGGTAGTAAATGCAGAAGCCATGAACTGAGGTAAGAGCTCCAGTGAAAAGATAGGTACTCTGGTTTGCACCCAACTCAATCATATTGTTTCATTATTTTTTATATTTTATTATACCACCGTGAGATATACAATTACAAAGATGTTCATAAGATGTTCATATTTGGGTTTCAGTTATACAGTGTTCCAGCACCCATCCTCCACCAGTGCCCATTTCCCACCACCAATGTCCCCGATTCCCTCCCCTCCCTAGCCTGCCTCTATGGCAGGTTCTTAATCCTTTCTCTTTCTCTCTCTCTCTCTTTCTCTTTTCCTTCCCTTCCACATTGTGGATTACAATACATATATTAAGAGGTTGTCATGTGTATCTTTTTGCCTGTATTTGATACTCAGTTCTAGGTTGGTATTAGCACTTTCGACAATTATTAGCACACTGTTCCATTCACTGTCTTACCTAGCCTCTGACTCCCACACGTTTGTGATAATTTCCACCTTGACAAGACCTCCTGATCCGTGTTTCACCTGACCTTGGATATTGGTATCATAATATGTACATATATATTTATGTCATGAAAATAAATGCCAATCATATTGTTTTAAATTAAAAAAGTATTTTTTACTTTATTCTTAAGACTATTATTGGCTATCTTCAAGCTTCGAGTAGCTACTTGTTAATTTTCAAATTCTCCAAAATAGTATTTGCTAATGAAACGAACCTTTGAATACACACGTCTGTTGAGAAAAAACTATCCAATTACTTTGGACTTTTCAACCTATACAGTGGTAGAGGGGCCTTACATATGATAGAAAAATTTCTGGTCTGCTTTGTGGATGCCGACTGACTCTGAGAGCTACCCTTGAAATGAGACAGGTATTCCTGAATATCTGTCTCAGGGAATTCCAATCTTATACACCCCCCACACCCCTAGTCTGCCTCTGTGGCAAGTACTTTCTCTCTCTCTCTCTCTCTGTCTTTCTCTCCTTTTTGGTCATTATGGTTTATAGTATCACTTCACTTGTCTTCCCGTTGTTCATTGATTTGCTCGAGTGGGCACCAGTAACATCTCCACATCAGAAAATTCAATTTCTAATAATTGGTCATAAAAATACTGTATCATATGTTCTTTTTCTGTTTTGGTCACACGCGGTGATGCTCAGGGTTTACTCTTGGCTCTTCATTCAGGAATTACTCCTGATAGTGCTCAGGGGACCATATGGGAAAGCCAGGGATTGAACCCGGATCAGTTACGTGTAAGGCAAACGCCCTCCCCGATGTACTACGGCTCCAGCCCACTACCATATCTTATACTACTCAACAGACTCTGTGGGGGACAGCTTTGCTAACCCTGAAAGAGGTAGAACAATAGATTCTTCCACAGTTTTATAAGATGTCAGGAATGGGTGCCACAAGATTTGCGGCTCCATTCTAAGCTCCTCTATTTTCTCATGTCATAGAGGTAAAAATTTAAAAAATAATTTTTTAATGAAATTATCATGAGACAAGTAGTTACAAAGTAGCCCATAATTAGGTTTCAGTCATACAATGTTCCAACACCTGTCCCTTCACCAGTGCACATTTCCCACCACCAATATCCCCAATTTTCCTTCCTTCTACCCCCACACCCCCTGTCTGCCTCTATGGCAAGTACTTTCTCTCCCTCTCTTTCTCTTTCTCTCTGTCTTTCTCTCCTTTTTGGTCATTATGGTTTATGGTATCGCTTCACTTCACTTGTCTTCCCATTGTTCATTGATTTGCTTGAGGGGCACCAGTAACATCTCCATACATCCTTCACATGCTAGTGTAGCCCAAGGGTATCTGTTCCCTCCAGGAACATGAAAAGCCTCAAACCATTCCATCAAGTCATGGGAATGAGGTCTATAATTGTTACTGATATTTGACACATCAAATATGACATGGGTAGCTTGCCAGGCTCTGCCGTGCGGGTGGGATACTCTTGTAGTCGCCGTTCATCTTGTGCATTTATTTATGAACGCGTGAGCCAGGCTTGTGATCAGCTCTTCTGCTGGGTGGAGCTCTGACGAGCTGGGGAGTCCAGATGTGGAAAATAGCAGCCCTCATGATGTGGAGTTCCTCTGGATTCTTGCGAGACTCTGCTGGGATGGCGGGTCAGGACTAGAATGGTTTATGGTTTATGGTAGAGATACTATAAGATTATCATGCATGTCCCTTTCATAAAGGTAGAATTTTCATTGAGTTATTTAATCTAGACGACTAAGTGTAATGAATTAAAATATTATAGTTCAACTGTTATTTCCTTCAACCCAGCACTGAGGATGGCAGGAGGAAGAAGATTCTTTGAATGTATCTTCCTATCAGAAAGGAGAGAATAATGAACAGGCTAGTAAACAATGGTGATTCAAAGGTAATGTCACAAATGATCAAAATGGAAAAGGAAAATGAGCTAAGGGTGTCAACAATGGCCAACAGAAAAAAATTCAATTTCTCTGAGAAGAAGGAACATTTGGTGAAGATCATTTGTTTCACAATAGCCAAGATATTGAAGGACTAAGCAGTACACATGCATCCAGAGGAATATTACTGTGTAATGAGAAAGATATTACTCTGCCATGAGAAATATTAATATTAATATTAATATTAATTAGTAATATTAATATTACTGTGCCATGAGAAAGAACAGTCTGCTGTGTGTATCAACAGGATACATGGAGCAAATGGAGTTAAAGCTAAGTAAAATCAGATGGAAAAGGATGACTAACATTCAACAGAATTTATTTATATATTTTAAAAAAGCTGAAATTAGAGAAACAGAGTAGAATGGTGGCTTCCAGGGGCGGCAGGTGGGGGAAATGAAAGATGTTAGTCCAAGGGTACAAATGTTCTATACAGGATATGGAATCTCAGGCATAGTAAAGAGATTATAGTTAATCATGCTGCATTATATACTTGAAGGCGTCTAAGACAGAGATCTTGCTCCTATTTTTTTTGAATTTTGGTGTGGCACCTGGTGGGGTTAAGCACTTACTCCAGGTTTTGTGCTCAGGGATCACTCCAGGTGGGGCTTGGGGGCCATTTGAGGTGCTGGGGATTGAACTATGGTTGGTCACAAGCAAGGGAGAGCCTTAACTCCTGTAAATCTCTCCAGCCTAACAAGATCTCTCTTGGTTTGATTTTGTGGGGAGCCACACTTGGTGGTTGCTGTGGGGCTAACCCTGAATCTGGGATTAAGGGGCCGCTCCCAGTGATGCTTGGGGACCCCCACAATGCTGGGGATCAAACCTGGGGCTCCTAGTCAGCCATCCCTGTGAGCCATCACCCTGTTCCTTAGAGAAAGCTTTTAAACGTTCCAGCACCAAAAGGGAATTTTGTGACATGACTTGATAGAGGTGTGAGCTAATCCTCTGCAAAACCCTCATGTAAAAACCATCTGCACCATGTAAGCATTAAACTAACATGTCATATACCGTACACATACACAGTACTGTCAATCATATCTCGATTCAGCTTGGAGGAAATGGGGAGAGAGAAAAAAAACACTATCAGCAAGGTCCCCAAGGTGGGTTGGTGTTTGACAGACAGCAATTCCCCCATATTTTATTGTTAAATAGAGTCAGACGAGGTGGATTGTTCACCACCCTATTTCTCATGCCCAGAAAAAATTCTCAACAGAGTAAGTCCCTAGAAACTATACTGTGATTGAATGAAGTTAATTTATTTGGGGAAATTTAGAGATTTAGAAGCTAATATTTCAATCCCCTACATTTCCCATTAGCTCAGAGGGAAGAGATTCTTGGCGTCAGTATCTGCAGAGGAGCCCATCATGTGATCCCTTGAATTGGTGGTGCATGGAAGAATCTTTTGACCGTCCCTCTGTCCAGCGTGGACCCAGGGGACACTGAGAATGCTTTGTCTCCTCTAGTTCTTTCACTTCTGAGATGACAGGAAAAACTCCACTCTGGGGCCAGAGTGATAGGACAGCAGGGAGAGTGCTTGCCTTGCACTTGGCCAACCCAGGTTCAATCTCTGGCATTCTATATGGTTCTCCTGAGCACCGCCAGGGCTAATTCCTGAGTGCAGAGCCAGGAATAACCCCTGAGCATTGCCTGGGTTCCAAAAACAAAAGCAAAAACAAAGCAGAGCGAAAGATCCACTGTGGAGGGGATGGGGGGGAGAACAGCTGTGCTGGATCTTGGGGCGAACCTGCCCACCATTAGCAAGTCTGCTGGTGGGAGAGTGTCGGGAAGGGACTCTGCAAGAGGAGAAGGAATCGCCTCAGTTTTCTTTCCCCCTGTTCAGGGTATGGTCTTTCCTGCCCACTTTTAATTTTTCTATACAGCTTGTTTCCCGAGAAGGACCATCTTAACGCTGACTCATTCCGAGGTGGCAGGAGTTTGATTTTCTACAGACTCAGTTCTTTAGCGTCACCCAAGTTACCAGCGATGACATTTAAAATGATTCTGTTTCCATAACTTGGCGACTCTTTTGAGCACCAGGACGATATATGCGGGGTGGTGTGCGCCTTTGTGATAACTCATGTCCGCCATGTACTAACTACAAATCCTCCAATGCTTTCCCCCATAAATCAGCACAGAGACCTGGGAATCTGACTCATTAAAATTTGAAATTCCTGTAACCTTTTCTCAGGAAGCAACAGCAGGTATAAAATTTGTAGGTTTTTAAAGGATTATATGTGCAAAACTTTTTTTGTATGTGCAAAAATATAATTGTAGACTATAAAAGAAAAACTTTCCATTTTCTTTTTTATCCCCTTTTTTCGGTTTTCTTTTCTTTTTTTGTGGGTAGTTACAAAGCCTGGCAGAGGGCCAGTGGGCAGATGATGGAAATTTGGAAGTCTGACATGGAGCTGACGGGAAATCAGAAATGTGTCCCACACAGCAATGTGGAAAGCATCTGGGCTGAGTCAGAAGCTCCCGTACCTCAGTGAAAAGCTTCCTTGGAAAACTGCCCTGATGGGTTTTGGTATTTGTTTGTTTGTTTTTATCAGTAGGTTGCTCCCCTACCTGCAAGGGTCAGGTTTTTGTTTGTTGTTGTTGCTTTTGTCAGTTGGTTGTTATAATTCACTTCTTCCCAAATGCAGCAACAATCACTGTGATTCAAGCTGCCTATGTTATAGCTGCTGTTGTACCAGTTATCTCTGATTTCTGCTTCCTCATGTGTGAGGCTCGGAGGACTGGAGCTATGTTCTTTTGCTGAATAACTCCAGGTGGCTCTGCCATTATTCCAGAATCCAGCAAAAATTCCTTGGCAGGGCAGTGCAGGCCTGCTGTGTTCTGCAGGGCAGCTCAGATCTCAGCCTGGGCTCCTCTATCCTCCAGAGATTCTGTAGCAAAAGCCACACCCCTTCTTTCTCCACCCCTCGTGTGCTACAGAAGCCCCTCTCCCCTCTCTCTGATGGCGACAGGAAAGGTTTACTCATGCTGGTCTTGTGTTAAGCCTTGATGAACAGTGCCTGGGCCCGCATGGTTGCACACGTAGCTGTTGAACTTGAAAACATAGTCTCAGTCTCGTTCTTCCATCCCTTCCCTTGCTGTCGGTGTGGTACAGGGGCATGGGCGTGCGTGCACTTGGTTGCTGAGTCGGGGATTACACTTGGGAGTGATGTGGGCTGACACCCAGGATTGAACTTCAACCCCATTCCAGCGAAGCAGACGTCTGACCCTGAGATTCAGGCCAGAGCCAGCTCAAGTGTGTTTTCTTCCCTTTCAAGAAAACATAATCTACTCACAAATACAGTTGCCATCTGGATTTGGTAGATTCTAAAAAATGACCCAATGACTTAATTTTGCCTAAGTCCCCCCTCTCCTCCCTTTCCTGTGAGTGTGGGGACGCCAGAGAGGCATTGTCAGGGAGGTGTTAGTGCAGTAGCAGGGAGGTGGCCCAGCTGGTCAACGTTTGCACAGACTCGGGGAGCAGGAGGGGACAGAGACCCAAAGCTCGGAGACACTGGGGCCTGCTCTGGGGTGCAGACAGGGCGGCCAAGGAATGTGGGGACTGGCGGAAGGCTCCAAGGCTGCCAGGCGACAGTAGCAAAAAAATCAGACAATCAGCTCCACTGCCACGAAGGAATGTCAACAACGATGGATTCTGCAAGTGGCTCCTTCCAGATGCTTCTAAGAACAGTCTGGCTTGTGGATGCATCAGCTCCGCCTGGAAGACGGGATGTGGAGATAGGACCATGCCACCCCCAGCTTCTGAGCTTCCCCTTCCTGCAGGGTCAGTGGACAGGAAAAAAAGGCGTCCAGGTTGCAGTCCCGTGTTTTGTCATGATATGACATGTCCATCTCGAGTGTGCTCACCCCCAGGTAACTCAAACACGCGCTTAGGTGTTTGGATGATGGGTCTGTTTTGTGAATAAATAGCACAGACCCTCCCCCCTACCCCAGAATCACAACCGGCCTTGTTACCTAAGTAAGTGCGCTCCGACCAAGGAAGTTTGGTTATTTCAAATCAAGTCACAATCTGTTCTGGACGCACTCCACGCTGCGTGTGCAGTGTGAGGCTCTGGTGGACCGTCAGTCCTGAATATAACGGACTCACGGAACAGCTTTATACGCTGGCTCACAAGAGCAGACACATAATCGCAGACACACACAAAAATTTATGTTCAAAGAAGGGAACAGAATGGCCCGAAGCTGCGAGTCTCCTGGGCCTCCGTGGAGAAAAGGACGTTGGTTTTCTGATCATTAAAGCCCCATTCCGTCCTGTGGCAGAACGCCTGGCAGTTGAAATTTTGCTTGAAAAAAAATTCAACAATATTCTAGTTGCTGTACTAAAGGAGAACATTTGCTCATTCTTACCCAGCATTTCAAATGTGAGTGTGTGTGTGTGTGTGTGTGTGTGTGTGTGTGTGTGTGTGTGTTGGTATTTTCAGATTAACAAAGTCAGTTACGTGGGTTTAGAAGCATAAAGAATTATGCTTCAGCTTAATGAAGTGACTTATGGTCAAGAAGACACGCTTCCATGGAAGCAATAGTTTTGTTGTTGCTTTTGGTTTTTGGCTTTTGGGCCAGGCCCCGCCAGTGCTCAGGGGCGGTTCTTGACTCTGTGCTCAGGAGTGACCCCTGGCGGTGGTGCGTGGGGCCACAGGTGGTAACTGCAATCGGAACCTCAATGGGTCGTGTGCGCCTTACCTCGTGCAACTAATACCAACATAGGTATTTTGGGAGACCCTTGCAGCTAGCCTCTTGCAAACTTTCACCTAATATTATCAAAATGCTCAATGCATCATTCCTTAGGACTGGAAATATTCAGCAGCCTTTTGGGGCTCATGAAGACGATAAAACTCCATTGTGTAGTAAGAGCTTTCACACACAGAAAATGCAGGCTGCATGGTGTGTATAGAAAGAAGGCGGGAATATAAAGTATCTGGACAGTTTTGCTTGGTAGCCAAGACCAACCTCCAACATGCATACACCTGGCTTGGGTGGCAGCCACAGGATGGCACTGGTTCTGGCCCCTGGGGTGAACCCGAACAGAAATAGCAAAACAGCAAGAACTGTTCCCCGGGATGTGCGCTGCATGATTTGCAAAGGTTGTTTTCTTGCAGCAGGAGGAGGAGGAGGAGGAGGGGAGGGGAGGAGGGGGGGGGGAGGGGGAGGAGGGGGGAGGAGGAGGAGGAGGAGGAGGGAGGAGGAGGAGGAGGAGGAGGGAGGAGGGAGGAGGGGGAGGAGGGGGGAGGAGGAGGGAGGAGGAGGAGGAGGAGGGAGGGGAGGAGGGGGAGGAGGGGAGGGAGGAGGAGGAGGGGAGGAGGGGAGGAGGAGGAGGGAGGAGGGGAGGAGGAGGAGGAGGAGGGGGAGGAGGAGGAGGAGGAGGAGGAGGGGAGGAGGAGGAGGGAGGAGGAGGAGGAGGGGGAGGAGGGGAGGGGAGGAGGAGGGAGGAGGAGGAGGAGGAGGAGGAAGGAGGAGGAGGAGGAAGAGGGAGGGGGAGGAGGAGGGGGAGGAGGGGGAGGAGGAGGAGGGAGGAGGAGGAGGAGGAGGAAAGGGGGAGAGGAGGGGGAGGAAGAGGAGGGAGGAGGAGGGAAAGGGGGGAGAAGGGGCAGGAAGAGGAGGGGGAGGAGGAGGGGAGGAGGAGGAGGAGGAGGAGGGGGAGGGGGAGGGAGGAGGGGGAGGAGGAGGAAAGGGGGAGAAGGGGCAGGAAGAGGAGGGGGAGGAGGAGGGGGAGGAGGGGGGAGGAGGAGGGGGAGGAGAGGGAGGAGGAAGAGGAGGAGGAAAAAGGGGAGAGGAGGGGGAGGAAGAGGAGGGAGGAGGAGGGAGGAGGAGGAGGGAGGGGGGTGAGGGGGTTATGGGACAGGCAAGTTAGGGAATAATTGCCCCCAAGCTTGGGGGTCCTGCCTCCCACGACAAACACAGATGTGGTCTGGTGTTGGGGTCCCGGAGTGGGGACTCGGGGGCCTGGGTTGTGGGGATGATGGGAAGGAGCCTTGAGACCAGCCCAGTCAGAACCGGAAATCCTGCGACCCAGAGAAGTTTGAGGCGGTTTCCCAAAACCTCGTGCCAGGAGATTGGTGGAACAAGGGATGCTCCTCAATGGAGAATCCAGAGTCAGGAAAGTTTGGACTCTGGGCAAGGAAGGAAAGTTTGCATCTGAATGGGGTCCCCCAAAGCTATGCGCTAAGGGCCACCTGGGCCCTTTGGTGCCCAGGAAACGTCCAGTCCTAGATTTGGGGTGGGGGGCTGGGGAAGCTTCTGTTTTAGTGGAAGTGGGAAAGAAACTATTTCTAAAAGGCCCCGACGCGCGTCACGCATGCCTTTTGCTAGGTATTTGAAAACCGCTTTTATCAACAGATTCAGTGTGTGGTTTGTTTCTGACTTGGGGCCAGATTAGGAAGAGATGCAAAGCCAGCTGAGGAGAAGGAACTTGGCTGATTTTTAGGAGTGTGACTTAAGTAATCTGGTATTTTCACCGAGTCTTTAAACTAGCCTTCAACTTTTGGAGCATTTTCTATTCCGAATAACTATTAGGATTATGACACAAATAAAAAAATGTATTACTCCTGCTTTAGCTTAAAAGCAGCTATTCCAATTCCAATTTATTGCTGTTTCTAACGAAATGTCCCGTCTTTGTTTAGCTCTATTTATTGTGCAAATGGTGGGTTTCCTACGTTAGACCAGCAGAAGGCGCTATGGCTCTGTAAATAAAGAGCAACCCCCTTTTCCCAGGCAGAAATAACCAACACCTACTTATTATGTTACTAAACTATTATGCTATAGAATTGGTAAAATCCTAGAAATGTAGCATTATGTATCTTTCCTTCATCATTTTTAGCCTGAGAGAACTCTCTATACATTATGCTGTCTTTTCCACACATCTCCCATTCAAAGTTCTTTGCCATTCAAATTGGGCTGTATTTTTGAATATTTGTATTTCTTCCTCTCCCGTTCACCTTTATTCATGCTTGCCTTCTTCTGAGATGCCAGAGGTTATCATCGTCTAAACATGAATGGCTTCCCTGACATTCAGTTCATAAACATCTCTTTAATGACTCTTCCTGTTCTGATTCTTACTTTGAGGAACATGTTCAAATGCCTGCTTTATACCAACCACTTATCATTATTTATGTTTACAATGATGCCCTTTTTCTTATGCTATCAGATCATAATTGTCTTGCCAGATAAAAAAAAACTGGATGCCCATTTCAGTGTGAATTTTACATAACCAATAACTTTTTTTTTAGTGTAAGTATGTCTCATGAATATTTGGGACATACTTATATCAAATGACTTTATCTGGAATGCATATTTTAACTGGACTTTACAAAAAAGTTTATATCCCATTAATGAATGCAGTCATTCTATATGGAATATCATGCCTCACTCAAGTGAGGGAAAGAATCTGGAGTTCCGATCTCCGTCGACATTCCAGAATCAGGGACGCTGTCTCGTTTGCTAAGGCATTGAAAATTAGATGGATTGAACATGTAATTAGATTTGGAGATGACCGCTGGACTAGAGCGTTACCGACTGGATCCCATGGGATGTCAAAAGATCACGTGGCTGCCCACCTACAAGATGGTCAGACTTGTTTGTCAAGACCCTGAATGAATAGTTTGAGACTCTTCATATTCCTGAAGCAATCAGATGCCACTGGGCTACACTGGCACATGATAGGGTCAAATAGAAATGTTACTGGCACCCATTCGAGCAAATCGATGAATAATGGGATGTCAAGTGATCAAGTGATCAAGTCATTCTATATCTGTCCTTTTCCTTCTGACTAATTTCACTCAGCATGATAGTCTCCATGTCCATACATTCGCAGGTGAATTTCATAATTTTATCTTTTCTGACAGCTGCATAGTATTCCATTGTGTAGATGTACCATAGTTTCTTTAGTCAGTTCTATATTCTCTGGCATTTAGGTTGTTTCCAGATTCTGGCTATAGTGAATAGAGCTGCAATGAATAAAAAGTAGAGATAGTGTTTCTGCTATGTGTTTTTGGGTTTCCAGGGTAAATTCCCAGGATTGGTATTGCTGGGTCAAATGGGAGTTCAATATCTAGTTTTTTGGAGGAATGTCCATACTGTTTTCCAAAAGGGCTGGACCAGTTGGCACTCCCACCAACAGTGGATGAGAGTTCCTTTCTCCCCACATCCACACCAGCACCAGCTGTTCTTGCTGTTTTGGATGTGTGCCAGTCTCTGTGGTGTGAGATGATACCTCATTGTTGTTTTGATTTTCATCTCCCTGATGACTAATGATGAAAATCTCTTTTCATATGCCTTTTGGCCATTTGAATTTCTTCTTTTTGGAAGCTTCTGTTCATTTCTTCTCCCCATTTTTTGATGGGGTTGACTGTTTTCTTCTTGTAAAGTACCATCAGTGTCTGGTATATCCTGGATATTAACCCCTTATCAGATGGGTATTAGGTGAATATTCTTTCCCACTCTGTGGATTGTTTGGGATATATATATATTCAGCGTTCTACTAAGTGTAGGAAATGGTAATGCCAGACTAGAACTCACCATTGAATATACACAAAGAGACTTACATGATAAACCCTAATTGTCTGAAGGGCAAGTCACATGGTGTAAAAGAAGAGAGAGATACAGATTCAGAGACAGAGATGGAGACAAAGGGAGGGGAAAAAGAGAGGAAAATAAAAGGTGTCTGCTATAGAGGCAAGCTTGGGATGGGTGGGAGGGAATGTGGGGACATTGGTGGTGGGAATGGGGCACTGGTGGAGGGACGGGTGCTGGAACACTGTATGACTCAGAACCAATTATGAACACTTTTGTAATAGTATATCTCCTTGTGGTATAATAAACATTTTTTTAAAAAAGTGAATAATTATGATAGCCCCAATCCTAAACACTCTGCAATTTTGGTCTTGATGTTCATAATTAAATTGCCATTCCATGCCGGCTGGTACAGCCTTTCTGGAAAACAATATGGACATTCCTCCAAAGACTAGAAATTGAACTCCCATTTGACCCAGCCATACCACTCCTGGGAATCTACTCTGGGAAACCAAAAATACGCAGCGGAAACACCATCCCTACTTTTATGTTCATAGCAGCATTATTCACAATAGCCAGAATCTGGAAGCAACCCGAGTGCCCGAAAATAGATGACTGGATAAAAAGCTTTGGTACATCTACACAATGGAATACTATGCAGCTGTTAGGAAAAATGAAGTTATAAAATTTGCCTACAAATGGATGGACATGGAGAAGATTATGTTGAGCGAAATTAGCCAGAAGGAGAGAGACAGTTACAGAATGACTGCATTTATCTGCATAACATAAATATATAGGTACATATTATGATACCAATATCCAAGGTCAAGTGAAACATACATCAGGAGGTTCTGTCAAAGGTGGAAATTATCACAAACGTGTGGGAGTCAGAGGCTAGGTAAGACAGAAAATGGAACAGTGTGCTAACAATTGTGAGGGTACTAATACCAACCTAGAACTGAGTATTAAATAGAGGCAAAAGGATACACATGACAACCCTTTAATGTATGTTTTGTAATCCATAGTCTGGAGAGGAAGGAAAAGAGAAAGATAGAGAAATGGAAAGAAATAAAGAACCTGCCATGGAGGAGGGCTGGGGGGAGGGGGAGGGAACCGGGGACGTTGGTGGTGGGAGATGGGCACTGGTGGCGGGATGGGTGCTGCTACACTGTACGACCAAAACCCAAATATGAACTTTTTAATTGTATATCTTTGTAATTGTAAAAATAAAAAAATTAATTAAAAATAAAAAAAAAATAAATTGCCATTCCATAGTGGTTGTTCAATAAGCTAAAAGGTCAAACTAGGGGCCAGAGCAATAGCACAGCAAGTAGGGCGTTTGCCTTGCACACAGCAGAGCCAGGTTTGACCCCTGGCATCCCATATGATCCCCTGAGCACTGCCAAAAGTAATTCCTGAGTGCAGAGCCAGGAGTAACCCCAGAGCATTGCCAGGTGTGACCCAAAAAATAAAATAAATAATAAAAATAAAAGGTCAAGCTGTAGTATGTAGCTAAGTTGCCATAGTATGAGAGACTATTGCTTTTGAACAAAATAATAGCCTTGAAATTATCTAGAGTACCAGATCATCAAGGTGTTGGTGGATAATTTTTATTCACTTTAAGAAAGAAAACAGCTGTAAGGAAGAATTTTATGCTAATGATAAACTTCAGGACTTAAAAATAAAAATTGGAGGGAACATTTGAAAGATATTTCTGTTCCTTAAAATATCTCTTTGTGTTGTTAAGAAACATTATGTAGTTAAAAAATTCAGAAAAAAAGATTGTAGATTTCTTAACAAGGAAAAATGCATTATTTTAAATGATGCATTATAAGTTGAATGAAGATGCATGCTATGGAAAGAGAGTTCCTTCTCACTGTGTTTAATACTAGGTTTGCTGCTTCCTCCAGTCTTAAAATGGAAAGAAAAATTTCAATGCAGATAATATACCCCATGTGAATAAATACATTTTGTGTACTTTATCTAATATATCTATATGACCAGTTATTTTAAACCAAACTCAAGGCATTTCTCTACAAATATTTTCTGCTTTTTATTTACTCCCTTAGAAAAGATAGAACATTCATAACTTTTCTCTCAAAATGCAGAAATGTGTACTATTTAAAGCATCCCTTAAAGAGCTTAAAGTCACATGTTGGACAACCTTATGATGAACTGCTATTGTATTTCAAGTTATGCTAATTAGTATGTAGAGAGGTGAAATTAAATGGACACACTCTCTGTTATGTGGGCCATAAAGATACAGAGAGGATAGCAGCAAAGGGCCAAAGGCAACACAATGGGAGAATTGATCCACACAACAAAGTTGGTGGGGCCTGGGGTTGAGAAGAAGGGGGAATTGGGGCCTTTGGGGAGGAGGTGGGTACACTGGTGATGGCTGTGGTGTTGGAAGGCATCCTAACATTATTGTAAATCACAAAAACACAATCAATGGGAAGATGTTTTTAAGAGTGATGTGGCTGTGAAACAGTTTGGAAACAGTCATCTTGAACAACTGACACCAGTGACTGAGATAAACTTGTAACCTCATTAACGATAGCAAATAACATTTATACTAGCACTGAGAGAGTTCTTCACTGTTAGCTATAAATTACACAAACTATCCTAGGCATTGCTGAAAATTACAAAGTCCTACCCTTTGCCTAGTAAGAACATATGATAAATTCTCACTAAGGAAACACACATAAATGCCTAAGACAGGTGTGCTGATAATTCATCTGCTCACCTGCTTACAGGATGTGAGCTGCGCTGCAGTGCCTCCTGCTGGTCGGGTCCCGCCAATGTGCATTAACCTACTCACAAGGGACTTTGTCTTTCAGCTATGCTGTTGCTTCTGCTTCTGCTTCTGCTTCTTGTTCTTCTTGTTCTTGTTCTTGGCTTCTTCTTCTTGTTCTTCTTGTTCTTGTTCTTCTTGTTCTTGTTCTTGTTCTTCTTGTTCTTGTTCTTCTTGTTCTTGTTCTTGTTCTTCTTGTTCTTCTTGTTCTTCTTGTTCTTGTTCTTGTTCTTCTTGTTCTTCTTGTTCTTGTTCTTGTTCTTCTTCTTCTTCTTCTTCTCCTTCTACTTCTCCTTCTCCTCCTTCTCTTTCCTCCTCCTCCTCCTCCTCCTCCTCCTCCTTCTCCTTCTCCTTCTCCTTCTCCTTCTCCTTCTCCTCCTCCTCCTCCTCCTCCTTCCCTCCTTCTCTTCCTCCTCCTCCTCATCCTCCTTCTTCTTTTGCTTTTTGGGTCACACCCAGCAATGCCCAGGGGTTACTCCTGCCTCTGCACTCAGGAATTACTTCTGGCGGTGTTGGGGGGGAGGGAAAGGAGGGGGAAACATATGGGATGTCTGGGATTGAACTCGGGTCAGTCTCATGCAAGGCAAATGCCCTACCCACTGTGCTAGTGCTCTGGCCCCATGCTATTGCTTCTTGACTGGGGGACCCACATGCCCTTTTAACGTCATGTCCCTGCTTTTCTATGAGAAGGATTCCTAGGAGATCGCAGTGTCTGGTTTGAAGATGAAGAGAGACCAGGGCACTAGGGGCAAGAGTCATTGATTTCTGTCCTTTCTGGAGGCCGGAAGTTCTGAGCAAAGCTTCTGCAGAAGCCTCAGGTCCCTGGATGTTCTAACACTGACAAAGGAACAGCAGCGCTCTCTGGGCACCTGTTCTGTTCACGACAGCTGCCCCCAGGTCCTCCCTCACCTTCCAGAAGCTTCACCTCCTAATGCTACCATGCTGGGACTGGGATTTCAGCACATGGCATTTGGAGGGGATACACCCATTCATCTCTTTTCGGGGGCCATTCTTGTGACCAGATGGATCTTTAGCTCCCTCTCCTTTTCCAGGTAGCTGCGGAGACAGCTTGGAGTTGGAAAGATCTGGAAAGTCTAAATCCTCCTGCAGTTGACCCTGCTGTGGGGATGGTCTCAGGAGAGGTGGGTAGTTGCACGGATTCTGTATCTGGGAGCACTGACTGGAGATTCACCCCAGTGCTCTGACAACTCTTACTTTCCAAATTCCCTGGTCTGAGGGAGGCTGTATTTAAAGACTTTTCTATAATTGGATTTTGCTCTCCGAGAATGAGGTCCACTCCACCTCTTTGCCAGCCCAATCATATGCATATTATCTAACTTGCAGACACTTGAGTTTGAAATGCATTTAAAGAACACTTTAAAAATGACTTTTGTTAGCATGACTCCCTGTATTTCCAAGTCTGTTGTTGCAAAGGCAAGATTTCATCTGAACACTGTTGTATCCTGATATGTATGTGCATTTGCGTACATACATATATGTGTATATGTACACACATATATGTTTGTGAATGTGCATTCATATTTAGGAGTATAGTATATAATACGTTTGCTTATTACACACAGGCATACACACAGGACACTTTCTTTATCCATTGTTGGGCACTTGGGTTTTCTCTGATCTTGGCTGATCTACGTGGAACTGCAGTGGAACAAGGTGTGTGGCTCTCCTCAAACGAGTGGGCTTGTCTGCTTTGCACAGGTATCACGGAGAGGAATTGCTGGATCACATGGGAGATCTATTTTGAATATTTTGAGAAATGCCCAGACTATTTTCCATAGAGGAAAAAACAAGTCAAGGAGAAAGACAAATACTGGATCCTTCTATCCACACGAGGGATACAGTGAAGGAGAGAGAGCACAGGAGGATGGTAGAAGCCAGATCCTCCAACTCAGACCACAGAAGTCAGCTGACCATAAGGAGGGGGAGAGCCAGAGGAAGGAGGTGGCCTCATGGACAAGGCTGAGGGGTACTGGTAAGGGGTACTGGTACTGGTACTGGTGACAAATTTAGAAGGGAGTGGAATTACCCTCTAAACTTTGTAGCCACAAACACCAATGGTACCTTGGCTTTCAGAAAATAAAAACAACAATTAAAATTACTATTCTTTCTATTTGAACAAAATTGGGGACAATAAATCTTTAATTCAGCATTCCCCCCTTGCAATATTTTTATTTCTAAATGTTTCACTTTTAGAAATACTTCAAAATTGTGTTCTGAAACTTTCAGAGCCATTTTGCTATTTAAACTGCTTTAAGTCTTCTTCCCATTTATTAAATTAATTCTCCCTACTTTATCAGAGTGGAATAATATATTTCCACATGACTCCTTATGGCCATTACAGATTTTAAATATCAGGTATCTGGTTCTTACCTGTTCAAAATGAATCCAGATGTTCACCTACTGAAAGGTGCCAGTTTTTTTCCTATCATAAATTTAACATTGAAGAATAAATTTGGAACAATTCTGTAGGGACCATTGGTCACAGATGGCTGAATGATAATAAATCCACAGGTTGAGATGGCACCCTTCTGGAGTGTAACATTACAACTGCATTTAAGAATTCAAAATATTCTATTCTGCATCATCCAAGTGAAGGTATTGCTTATTTAAGTACATATATGTATCTACATGCATATTTAAAGAGATATAAAGATTATGTTTTATTTTAATAATCTGACATTTCTTCCAGGAAATTGCTCCTTTTTTCTGGGTCATGAAAAAATTTAATTTCTTCCATCTGTCTTAAAAAGCAATCCCTTTTCAAGCAGACAACTTTTACTTGGATTCCTAAGCTGAGTTATTTTTTAATGCTCCTTCCTTATTCATCATCAGATATGTCACGCAGAACGATAGTAATTGGCTTATACCTCTGAGTTCACTAGTTGGAGACTGTTTCTTATAACCCTTAGCTTTGCGTGGTTCTAAATAGTACCTGGTATGTTAAAAGGTGCCCTGATGAGTGGTATGTTAAAAGGTGCTCTAGAAAGAATGAAGATAGTCTTTGAAGTTAGAGGTTGTATTTTTACTTATTTTCCAGTAAAAGATTAAAGGAAGGGACTTAGTGAATTCTTTGGAGGTTACATATCCAAGATTCACAGAACTTAATGAAACTTCCACATTTCGAAGCCTCAAACAATTTTTCTTGCCTGGTCAATTTTCTAAGGGTTCCAGAGAGGATCTCCTGGTGCTCTCAAATTGGCATAATTTGTAGGGGAATGGCTTCATTAAAAGGATAGTAGAGTGGGGATTCATTAGAATTTAGAGACACCCCAAGCTATCTTCTGACCAAAACACAGCAGGGAAGGACTGACATCTAGAAGCTAAAGGAAACAAGGACATGGCAGGCAGACTTGAAATTTGAAAGAATAATTTTGAGGACATGAGTGACTTTCTGTTCAGGAACATGTCCGGGAACTGTCTTTAAATACTGCACCCTCTCGGCTTTCATCTTCTAGGAAACTCATTGGCTAACTCCCACGCCAAACAGGGAACAAGCAACTGCATTGTTGTGATCCCTAATACCTTGACTTGCCGATATCCGCAGGGAAGGATGGGGTGAGAAGGTGCGGCATGAGAGCCACCGTTTAGTAGAATGAAATGATTTCCTTTCTGAAACACCCAGACTGCAGAAAGAAGGCCATAAAAAGGAACGAATCAGTGCCTGGTTTTGCAGTGTGGCCCTTGTGCTTGGTTTCATTTCAGTGCAATCCTGAACTTCAGAAACTGATCTGGGTGATGAGCTCCTAAGAGCGTTCAATTGTGTGGTTTCCAGCCAGACTGGGAGAAAGAGCGCCACAGATTGGAGAGCCTTTGACCTTCGTCTATTTTCATCCAGAGATCAGGACCAGATTTGCATCTATTAGAAGGGAAAACAATTCTCAAGGCATAAATCTTTTACAAATCAATTATGATCAAGAATTTTTAAGTTCTCATCTTCTCTAGAAATTAGGTTTAAGGAATTAAAACACTTGTAAATAGGACAAGATGTGATTTTGCTATATCCTGATTGCTAATGTGGGGATGGAGCGATAGTCCAGCGGGTAGGGAGTTTGCCTTGCATGCAGCCGACCCAGGTTTGATCCCTGGTATCCCATATGGTCCCCTGAGCAGTGCCAGGAGTAATTCCTGAGTGCAGAGCCAGGAGTAACCCTGAGCATCGCTGGGTGTGACCCAAAAAAGCAAAAAAAAAAATTGTATGTCTGATTGCTAATGTATGTTCTGTAAATTCCAAAAAAATTAAAATGTTATAAAATGTATTTTCAAGACTATACAGAATTGGGAGAAAAACGCACATCTCTAAATACTCTTAGATTCTTTTCTCACTCCTTCCTCCAGTCATTTACAAATATAAAATCTGATATACATTTACACTCTGGGGTGAATCCAGGATCTCACACATGCAAGCAGGGCAAAGGTTGAACATTCTAACTACATTCTAAGCCTTGCATGAGTCATAACACTGTAGAGAAACATTTCTCCAAATAGGGCCACTGTAGTGCCTGCAATAGGCAACTTTATTTTTTTTGTCAAACTCTGTCATCTTAGCCTCCCTCCTTCAATTTACATTTGGGTAAATGGTGCTTTAATACTGCAAAATTCTCTCTGCTTTGTATTGGGATTAAGTAGATAACAATTTTCTCCTACCTGGCTAAAAAGAATATTGATGTTTAAATAAATGTGAGAAGAGAAGGTTTTATACATATTGATTTCCTCAAACCGCAAATATGAAGCATATATTTGATATCTGAAATTGGCAAGCTGATACAGTGACTAAATTTCTATGAAAATATGCATGTACAGACAAAATCATAGTTCAGTATACTGATAAACATGCCACTGGTCTTGGAAGGAGTAAAGCGCCAACTTTGTGCACCAGCACTCAAAAAAGAATGTGTGGGGCCAGAGTGATAGCCCAGCGGGTAGGGCGTTTGCCTTGCACGTGGCCGGCCAATGCTGGTCCGGGTTTGATCCCCGGCATCCCATATGGTCCCCGAGCACCTCCAGGAGTAATTCCTGAGTGCAGAGCCAGGATAAACCCCTGAGCATTGCCGGGTGTGACCCAAAAACAAAAAAAAATTTGTGGCTAAAACCTGTGTGGTCTTTTATGGGAACGAGGGTATGGAAAGTGTGCATCATGCAGGCACTGTGTCCTATAACTGCAAATTACGACATATTTCAATGTGGAAGTTAGTTGCCTATTGGAATGAATTCATGAATCATGGCTAATAAGTCATTCACATTAGTTTTCAGTGAGACTCGAGACAGAGAGAAAGTATTAGCAGTTTGACTAGGTTCCCACTTTTGGGTAAGATAAACACAGTGCTCACTATGGGACAACTTACTTAGATAGTGACATATCAACTCTTCTATATGTTCAAAGAAATCATTATAAAACTCAAAGTTTTTAATGATGTTTTGCCAAAAAATATGATATTCAGGCAAGCTAATCAGGACCAAGTGAACTGTTTATTTTTTTTAACTGTGATTTCTAAAGATCTATTTTATTAAGAATGAATTATACCTTGATCCATGTTTATTAAATTTTATTTTATTGGTTTTTGGGCCATACCCATTGACCATATATTTTATTTTATTTTATTTTATTTTTTTGCTTTTTGGGTCACACCCGGCGACGCTCAGGGGTTACTCCTGGCTCTGCACTCAGGAATTACTCCTGGAGGTGCTCGGGGGACCATATGGGATGCCGGGGATTGAACCCGGGCCGGCATAAGCCGGCTGCGTGCAAGGCAGGCGTCCTACCCGCTGGGCTATCGCTCCGGCCCGACCATATATTTTAAAAGTGGAAAAGTCATACTCTATTTTTTATTTGGAAGTCAACTGCTTTATAACAATTTATAAGTTTCAGACGTGCATCAAGAAAACTCAACATGTATGTATAGTGAGGGTTGCCACTGCAGTTAGCTCTCGAGAAAGGAAGTCAATCTAGGCTGAGCCCTTTGCATTCTCCCTGCTGTATTAAATGGGGCTGGCTTGAGCACTGGCACAGGTCCTAGACTTGAGCTGAGAAAATTATTTAGTCTTTCTAGGTTTTAGTTTCCTTTTCTCCTTCCTTTCCTTTATGTCCTTCTTTCTCTTCCTCTCCCTTCTCCTTTCTCGTCCACTCTCCTCTTCTTATTTACTTATTTACTCTCTTATTTACTCACTTATTCACTCACTCATTCACTCACTCATTCATTCATTCATTCATTCATTTTTCCATTTATTTATTTATTGCTTTTTGGTGCCACACCCAGACATGCTCAGAGGTTACTTCTGGCTCTGCACTTAGGAATTACTCCAGGTGGTGCTTGGGGACCCTATGGGGTGGCAGGGTATCAAACCAGGGTTGACTGCATATAAGGCAAATGCCCAACCCTCTGTACTATTGCTCTGGCCCCATTCTCCTCTTCTTTCTCCTTCCATTTTTAGCTCTGAGGTTCCCAAACTACCTACTAAATGGAAGCATAGAGACTTGAAAGATAAGCAATATAAAATTTAGTAATTGTGCTTGAATAGTGTTGACATTAGCTATCATTATTAACTGTTGCATTGCACCGAGTTCTGCTTTGTTCCCTAACCAGAGTGTTTTGGAATTAGGCTACTCAAGGTCAATAATGTTGATTTAATTAGCATGGAATATGCTAATGAGCAACACACCAAAAGCTGAAAGTGTTGTTTGTGATCATGCAATAAACATTTATTGAGATTGGTCTGTGCTTGATAATGGGAAACATGGAACCTGATAATGGGAAACATGGAACTCTAGAAACAGTTAAACAGATTGGGTTGAAATCACTGTCTTCCTGTTCATCATCGATTTGCTTGAGCGGGCACCAGTAATATCTCCACATGTCCTGTCTCATGCAAGTAGAGCCCAAGGGCACCTGCTTGCTCCAGGAACATAAAGAGCCTCAAACCATTCCATCAGGTCATGGGAATGAGGTCTATAATTGTTACTGGTATTTGGCATATCAAATACAACATGGGTAGCTTGCCAGGCTCTGCTGTGCGGGTAGCATACTCTTGTAGTCATCTCTAAATCCAGTATTTATTGATGAACCTCACGGCCGCTTGTGATAGGCTGGTCTGCTGGGTGGAGTTCTGACGAAGGGGAAGTCCGGATGTGGAAAATGAAGGCCCTCATGGAGTGGGGGTCGTCTGGCTTGTTGTGAGGCTCTGCTGGGGTGGTGGGCCAGGACTAGAACCCGCCATCCCTCCTGGGAGCCTCATGAGCGGCTGGGCACAGGGAGAGCCAGTAGCAGCTCTGCCCCATGTGAAAGGAAAATAAACAACCTTAATATACAGGGGCCGGAGCGATAGCCCAGCGGGCAGGGTGTTTGATAGAGGTCAATAACCAGGCAAAATAATTTGAAAAAAAATTATATATCTGGGGCCAGAGTGATAGTCCAGCAGGGGAGGGCATTTGCCTTGCACACAACCAACCCAGGTTCAATCCCGGCATCCCATATAGAGTACCTTCCAGGAGATCAAAGTTAATATTAACTATTTAAGGCACAATAATAAAATGGGTTAAAAATGTACTTTCCCTCTGTGTTCCTCCTTCTCAATAACCATAATCCCTAGGGGCCAGAGTGATAGCCCAGCGGGTAGGGCATTTGCCTTGCAAGTGGCCAACCCAAGCTGTCCGGTTCGATCTCCGGCATCCCACATGGTCCCCCGAGCATCGCGGGAGTAATTCCCTGAGTGCAAAGCCAAGAGAAACCCCTGAGCATTGCCAGGTGTGACCCAAAAAGCCAAAAAAAAAATCAAAGTATCCCAAGTGGAAAATATTTCACAAGATATATTATCAGCATGCCTCAAAATTGTGAAGATCATCAAAAACAAAGTTCTAAGAAAATGTCAGTTGCCCAAGAAGATATGCCTATTAAATATAATGTGATATACACGAATTTCTAGAAAAGAAAAAATCGATTATGTAAGAAGTAGTGATACATAGATCTAGTTAACAATGTATTAATACTGGCCTATCAATTATAATCATACCAAAGTTAGGTATCAATAATGGAAAGTGGTTAAGTGAAAGGTATATGGTAGCTCTGCATCTTCTCCACAAAATTTTTTTTTTCTTTTTGGGTCACACCTGGGGACACTCATGGGCTAGTCTTGGCTCTTTGCTCAGGAATTACTGCTGGCGGTGGTCCAGGGAGCATGTGGGATTCTGGGGATTGAACCGGGTCTGCCGCTTTCAAAGCAAACGCCCTATCCGGCTGTGCTATCACTCCGCTGTGCTATCACCCAAAAAGAAAAAAAAAGATTTTCTTTGGTCATTCCTCTTTCAGCTCGCTCTAGATAAATGGATATTCAGTCATTTTTTAAAAGTAGTAGTCTGTGCATATCAAGATTGGGTTACATACTCCTTAAAAAGAATTTTGAATACCTGTGTACTATTGGATTGCATGCTTTTTTGCTTGTTTGCTGCATCATCATGTCCAGGGAGAGTCCACTCTGCCTTTTCCCCCTCACCCGCTCATGCTTTGAGGTCTCTCTCTGTTGGTCACTGGACCCTGTGTTGGGACCCTTTGTTGGAATTAAAGTCTGGTTTTCTGCATGCAAAGCATGTGTACAATCTGTTGCACTTTCTCTCTAGCCCTTAGTGTTGTATCATTTTCATTTTGGTTTTAGTTTTTTAGACACACCTGGTAGTCCTGGCTTGAGCTCAGGAGTGAGCCGTGATGGTACTCAGCCGGTCTGTGGGTCGGGCTGGACTCAGACTTCTGCCCGTGCAAGACAAGTGCCAAAACCCCGGACTCTCTCTCCAGTCCTCTAATGGGTGAACTCAGAATCTTGTGGTTTTGTTGTTAACCTTTTAACCTTTTAATTTTAAAAACAGCGATTTAAGTTGTCAGAAAATTTGTGGAGGGGCCGGAGTGATTGGGTTGAAATAGATGAAGTAATGGGGCTGGGTCGGGTCTAATGGTAACAGGACGCTCAAACTGTTATCATCTCCAAGGCTCGAGGTATAAGGCTGTCTCTCTAGTCTTCTATTTCTTTGAATTAATTGACAAGGATGTTCTCAGTCTAACTTCTCAAGTCTTGGAGATCCTTGCAATGTTTGAAGCTGGTCAATGACTCTGAGTTACAGGGAAAACAAGCACAAAGAGTGGGCTCTCTCGGGAGACTCATGGCTGAGACAAGACCAACATCTCCCCTCTTCGTTTTCCCCGTGGCCTTCGACCTTGCCACTCCTCCATGACCATCCCACATTGTGTCCTTGGGAGGGAATCCAGGAATCTGAGAATCCAGGAATGGAGCAAGTACTTCAGAGTCTTGCCTTACTGCTCATTTGTCTTAGGATTCCCTCCTTACACCGTGATTATTTAAGAACAGAAATACCATCTGTTTGATCCATGGATTCATTGATATTAAAAAATCTGCTTGTTTCTCCACTGATACTTGGAGCCCCTTGGGCTGCTTTTATTGTGCCTTGCTTGGTTCACCCTCATTTTCCTTCATGTGATCATGCTGCCTATGCTGCTGTTGAGTTTGTGCCCCAAAGTGCAATGGCGGAATTGCTTATAGAGGTAACTTGAGGTCTTGGAAGAGATTCTCTTCTGCAGAGAGGGTTTTATGTGTACTTTTGCCAGGCTGCTTAGAGCCCAAGTAATCTGATCACATCTCAGTCAAGGTGCAGACCTTCGACCTTTACTTCAATGATGTCACAGAGTGTAAATCCAAAATAGGATCTGGAATATTACCATTAACTAAAATTCCCTCATCTCCCTCCCAAGCAAACCATGACCTGATCGTACCACTCAAGGTTAATTTTAACTGTTCTAGAGATTCACATGAAGGAATCAATAAAAATCTATTCTTTTGATTTGATTTCTTTTACGATCATTCTTTTTTGAGATTCATCCCTATTGACTCCAATTTCAGTAGCTCATTTTTTTTTTTACTGATTTAGTACTAATGATTAGTTATCAGAGTTCTTTGTACTAATTATTAGTAATCTGGTACTATTTTATAGCACAATGTTTTCCTATTTTCTTTTGAAAAAATGGTTTCCGGATTTTGGCTACTATGAATAAGACTGTCCAGATTCTTATTTTTTTACGTAAATATGTAGGAGTAAAATTATTGGGATACGGGGTAGCTAAGTGCTGAACTTTATAGGAAATTACCCACTTGGTGTTCCATTTACACTCCCACTGGCAATGCATCAAGTTAGCAATTGTTTCTATCCTGGCAAACAGAGGCTATTGTCAGTATTTGAAATCTGAGTCATTCCAAGTGTGTAATGGTAGTTCATTGTCTTTTCATTTGAATTCTCCTGATTACTAAAGATTGGAGAATTTTTTCATGTGCTTCTTGGTCATTGGCATATTATTATTTTGTATATGAGATATCTGTGGAATATTTTTGCCCTTTAAAATTTTTTTAGTTTGTTTCTATTTTTATTTTAATTTGTAGACAATTATAGATATTCTGAATATGGGTTATATTCATATATATTTACATATATAGGAGTTGTTTTTAAATTAAAAATATATATAGTGAATGTATTTTCCAGACAAGGCAAGTACTTTACTATTGAGTTACATTCCTATATTCCCATGATCTCTATTTAATTTCTTCATGGTGTCTTTTGAGAAAAAGACATTTTACATTTTAATGAGATCTAAATTGTCTTTTATTTGGCTAGTACTTTTCATGTTTTTAAAAATATGGCTATACTTGATTTTGAACATATTTACTAATATTTTGTCCTACTCCATTTTTATATACTTGTCTGTTTTATTTTAAATTACTTTTTGTGAATGTAGGGAGAGTCATTAAAGCACCACTTCTGGTAAAATTAATTTCCCATTGAAATGACCTGGGGACTTTTGTAGGAAATCAGCTGACCATCTGTCATTTATTCTGGTTGAAAAATCTACCTATCTACTCTTTATTTTTTTAAAAATTTTTTTATTATACCACCATGAGACATACAATTACAAAGGTGTTCATAATTGGTCTTGGTTATACAGTATTCCAGCACCCATCCCTCCACCAGTGCCCCATTTCCACCACCAATGTACCCCACCCCCTCCTGCCCACCCCAGGCTGCCTCAATGGCAGGTAGCCCTGTTTCCTCTCTCTCTGTCTCTGCATCTCTCTCCCTCTTCTTTTACACATTGTGGCTAGCTCTGCAGATATTTAGAGTTTATCACTTAAGTCTCTTTGTGTATATTCAATGGTGAGTTTTAATCTGACATTACTATTTCCCACATTTAGTAAAACACTGGTATCTATTGTGACAGTGATCTATTTATATCCTATAGACAGTGACAGTGATCTATTTATATCCTATTAATGAATGCAGTCATTTTATATCTGTACTTTTCCTTCTGGCTAATTTTACTCAGCATGATAGTCTCCATGTCCATCCATTTGCAGGTAAATTTCATAATTTCGTCTTTTCTGACAGCTGCATAGTATTCCATAGTGTAGATGAACCACAGTTTCTTTAGCCAGTCCTCTGTTCTCGGGCATTTAGGTTGTTTCCAGATTCTAGCTATAGTGAATAGTGCAGAGATGAATAAAGAAGTACAGATAGTGTTTCTGCTATGTGTTTTTCGGTCTCTCAGGTATATTCCCAGCAGTGCTATTGCTGGATCAGATGGGAGCTCAATGTCTAGTTTTCTGAGGAATGCCCATATTGTTTTCCAAAAGGGCTGGACCAGCTGGCACTCCCACCAACAGTGGATGTGAGTCCCTTTTTTCCCCACATCCACGCCAGCACTGGTTGTTCTTGCTGTTTTGGATGTGTGCCAGTCTCTGTGGTGTGAGATGGTACCTCATTGTTGTTTTTGATTTGCATCTCCCTGATGATTAAAGGTGAAGAACACTTTTTCATATGCCTTTTGGCCATTCAAATTTCTTCTTTTTTGGAAGAAAAAAGAAGAAATTTTTTTTTTCTCATTTCTGCTCATTTCTTCTCCCCCATTTTTTGATGGGGTTGCCCTGTTTTTTTCTTGTGAAGTGCTACCAGTGCCTGATATATCCTGGATATTAACCCCTTGTCAGATGGGTATTAGGTGAATATCCTTTCCCACTCTGTGGATTGTCTTTGTATCTTGGTCACCATTTCTTTTGAGGTGCAGAAGCTTTTCATTTTTATATAATCCCATTTGTTTATCTTTGCTTCCATTTGCTTGGTCAGTGGTGTGTCGTCTTTAAAGATACTTTAGTTTCAATGTTGTAGAGCGTTTCTACTATGTTTTCTTCGATGTACCTTATAGATTCATGTCTGATGTTGAGATCTAGAATCCATTTTGATCTGACTTTTGTGCATGGTGTTAAAAGGAGGTCTAGGTTCATTGTTTTACATGTAGCTGCCCAGTTTTCCCAGCACCATTTGTTGAAGAGGCTTTCTTTGCTCCACATAATATTTTTTGCTCCTTTATCGAAGATTAAGTGGTTGTATATTTGAGAGTGTGTTTCAGGATATTCAGTTCTATTCCATAGGTCTAAAGGTCTGTCTCTATACCAATACCACACTGTCTTAATTACAACTGCTCTGTAGTAGAGCTTGAGGTTGGGGAAAGTAATACCTCCCATCTTCTTTTTCTCAAGGATTGCTTTAGCTATTTGTTGGGGTTTATTATTCCATACAAATTTCAGGAGTGTTTGTTCAATTTCTTTGAAGAACATCATGGGTATCTTTATAGAGACCGCATTGAATCTGTATAAAGCTCTAGTGAGTATTGCCATTTTGATAATGTTAATCCTTCCAATTCATGAGCAGGGAATGTGTCTCCATTTCCTCACATCTTCTTTTATTTCATGAAGTAACAATTTGTAGTTTTCTTTGTAGAGATCCTTTACATTCTTTGTCAAACTGATTCCTAGGTATTTGATTTTCTGTGGCGCAATTGTGAATGGGATAGTTTCTTTAATATCCCTTTCTTCTCTTTCGCTGTTTGCATATAGGAAGGCCATTGACTTTTTGGGTATTGATTTTGTACCCTGCCACTCTACTATAGGATTGTATTATGGCAAAATGCAATACCAATTCAATTAATATGAAGGATAATTTATATTAATGACTTTTAAGATATTATAGTCCAAATCCTCCACCTCAGTTTTGCTGCTTTGAGAGTTTCTTTACTGGTTTATGTCCCTTTCAATTACAATTAATTATAGCATTAGCTTGCTAGTTTTTTCAAAAAAGGACCTCTTCATTTTGCTTAATGTTAAATCCAATGATCAAATGGAGGGCTAGATATCTTAATAAGATAAATAATGAGTGTGATATTCTTATTAGATTTGATTTCTATAAGCAATTATTTTAATTTTTCTGATTCAAAATCTGTCATAACTTACATTAGATTAATCCCAAGAAATTTGTTTTAATGCTATTAAGTGCACAGGTTAATTTGTAACGTCTCCAATCGTCTTTATTTCCTTGTCTTTAAATTCTTTTAAGTATTTGTATAACGAGGTATGTTACTTCCTTTTCATTGCTGATGTTGGCAATTTATGTTTCTGTGTCTCCCCTGCTGCAGTACTCTGCTGCCCAGAGCCTCTGCATCTTACCTGGAGTTGCCTCCTGTAGGCCATGCTGTAGATGGGGCAGGAGGACAGTTTGAATTTGGCAGCTTATGTTACCATGTATTCTATGCTGGCTGGTCTAAATATTTTCTCTTATGCTGCCACAATCATCGTGGGGCTAGCTGGATCTTACCAGTATATTCACCAGGCCACATTGGATCTCTACGTAATTAGACCAGAGAGAAATGCTGTTTATCTCCAAGAAAGCAAGCATGGCTCTCTAATAAGTCTAAAGGCTAATACAAAACAACTATGAAGTAAAGACGAGACTCTTGTGAAGGCTTGGAGAAATGTATACCTAGCTGTGAGATATTCATTGGTAAAGATGAATGCTCCTTATCCACACTACTCTGCAGGGGCACTTCTAAGGCAAATCTTGGCTGGGCAGCATTTACTTCTCAAAGGACCTAGGTGAGGTCCTAGGAGAAATTACCTGGGAAGAATTGACCCTGACTGCTTTGGAGTGGGTGGTCTGTGTTGCAGGGATATAAAAACTGTAGATTTCTTTCTTTTCTTTTCTTTTTCTTTTCTTTTCTTTTCTTTTCTTTTCTTGTCTTGTCTTGTCTTGTCTTGTCTTGTCTTGTCTTGTCTTGTCTTGTCTTGTCTTGTCTTGTCTTGTCTTGTCTTGTCTTGTCTTGTCTTGTCTTTCCTTCCTTCCTTCCTTCCTTCCTTCCTTCCTTCCTTCCTTCCTTCCTTCCTTCCTTCCTTCCTTCCTTCCTTCCTTCCTTCCTTCCTTCCTTCCTTCCTTCCTTCCTTCCTTCCTTCCTTCCTTCCTTCCTTCCTTCCTTCCTTCCTTCCTTCCTTCCTTCTTTCTTTCTTTCTTTCTTTCTTTCTTTCTTTCTTTCTTTCTTTCTTTCTTTCTTTCTTTCTTTCTTTCTTTCTTTCTTTCTTTCTTTCTTTCTCTCTTTCTCTCTTTCTCTCTTTCTCTCTTTTGCCCATTTTGCCTTTTGCCTTTTCACCCTCTCCTCTCTGTTCTCCTCCCTGCTGGGCCTTAACACGTGGTGATGGCCACTTTTGCCTAGAATTCTAAACCCAGGACCCAACTGGGAACACTAAGTCCAGGATTTTCCTGTTACTGGATTGTATATCAGAACCTGTTAGAATAAAGCCTTTTGAAACTTTGCTGGATTCGCATCTTTCTCCGTCCACCCACCACCGATCCCCTGGGACAGAAGGGGTTCGTCTGCCCCTGCTCCCGGATTTTGTCGGGGCTCCCAGCGTTCCCTGAACCCCCTTGGTCAATTTTGTTAGTAGTTTTAAAAATTAAACTTATAATTTACAATTATTTTCTAAATGTATATATTTACAATTAAAATGAGTCTTTTCCAAGAACATTATTTTTACTTTGCTGATATTCTCTATTGTTAGTACACTTTTTACTCTGTTAATTTTAACTCTACATTTAAGTTGCTTTCTTTTGTTAAATTTTATTTTGTCATATTTAAGTCCTTAGGTGAGAACATTTGCTTGATATTATCTCCTGACCTGCAAATTCCAAAATAGTTCTAACTTTTGTTTTATTTGCTGGTCTGTGTTTTAGATGGGCATTTTTATATTTTATATTTTTAATTGTGCTAAACCATTGTCATTACATTTTTCATTCTATTTTAACTTTTACTTTAGTTGCCATGTGATCAGAACATATTTGAGTATTTAGGTATGTTTTTATTCTTTTGCTAATTACTGATACATGCTTGTTTGAAAATGTCTTTCACTGACCCTAATTTAATGGATATTTTGTTGTTCTTGTCTATGAGCCAACTTGGTATGGCTCATGAAATAAAAGTGGCTTTAACTCTTTAAAAAGTAAAAGGTTAAAAAGATTCCTTTTAACCTTTGTGGTTAAAAACTATGTCTGGTATTTTTAGTTTGTTCACTTTTGATCAAAATTATACTGAGGTTAATTAGTGAGATGGATGCTGGCTCTTTCTAACAAATCTTGATAAACATTTTCTTTAACACAAGCTCATAATTCCCAGATGATGCCCACATTGAACATATTAACAGTCTTAATCTATTTATCTGATAACACAGAATACCCAGGCTGGTATTTCGATGGCTGGGAAGTTCGAGATCCTATTTTCATGAGGAGTCTTCTCCGGGTGGCTAACTTCTCTTTGTTCCCATGGTGGAAGTAACTCAAGAGTTCTTCAGTGTCATTTTTCTAAGTGCACTATCTCATTCATGAGCATGACTTGTAAGTACTAACTGCCTTCTCACACCTGTCCACACCCCAAACTTCCTACCTCCTAATACCACTCCCTGTGGAGGACTGAATTTCAGATATGAATTTTGAGAGGACACCAATATTCAAATTACTTCACATCAACAGACTATTTTCTAGAGTATCTTCAGAAAGGGATGGGTACTAAAACATTGACTTTCTGACTTATTTACACCAATTTGCAATATCTCACCAATTTTTAGTACCTCACTCTCCTCTGCTGAGTGAATTGAAAAGAAGCCTGCTAGAGCTACAAAATATGCCTTTTGAGTATAAGGTCCATGCTCCTGATATTTGTATTATTAGCTCTTAACATGTGTGTGGCTATAGCAAAAATCAGTGCTCCTTGAATTCGTGGGGCTCTTATGGCTTTGGGGAAAAGATGGATTTATACTGCTCACCACCATCTGGACCTTATCCTATCTGTTTCCACCCCTCTTTTGATGAACTTTCCTTCCAAGGACAACTAAAGCCAGAAGAGGAGAGGGTTATGGCTATAAAAAATTGTACCAAATATGGCAAAAATGTGATCTCACAGCAGTGCTATTCTGTTATAATGGGAGTATCAGTGAGGTGTATTCCTAGTTTCCACAATGAAGTAGACAGAGAATAGGCTTCCTATCTCTCACCCAATAGACTTCTTCAGTTGGTTTTCATTATTTAAGCCTGATCTCACAATATCAAGCCATAAAATGATAGCCATATGGTCTTATTATTAGATTTTTCCCCCCTGGAATCTGGACTTTTTTCTATATGACAAAAATCTGTTCCTAGTATTTTTTTGAGCCAAAGAATCTCTGTAGTCTATAAATTTAAATCTGATCTTGCCTCCTGTAGATAGAAAAAATATGTTCTTATTCACACTGGTATCCTTACTTTGGATTATGATTTTCAGTGTCATATTTTTTAAATAAAATGTTTTAATTCTCTTTCATCTGAGCACTGCAGCTTTATTTTTTAGGACTGAAGATTTAATTCCAACAGGATATGTTTAGAACGCTCATGTACTGGATTTCTGAAAACATTGAGTTTCATCTTATTATGAAAAGTGTAAACAGGTTATATAGCTCAGAAACAGGTGCTAGAACACTCAGCTCTTTGAACTTCAGAGGGATGCCTTCCAACAGCGCACAGCAAACTGTTTTTCAAATAACATGTGATTCCAAATACCTCTGAATTAAAACCCCACATTTTCCAGCTCCTCTCCATTTTTTTGTTAACTGGCAGTACACAGTGTAAGCTCCATCCATGTGTTAAATAAAAAAAGCATCCTACCCAATTTTATTAATCTATTGCCACAGGAAACCTATGCAAGCTAAGTAAAGGAAATATTCAAAGGAAAATTTTCACAAATAAAATGTTAATTGTGGCAGACCTTTTTACATTAGCACTGTTTCTGAGCATGTACTACATGGCATGTATTCTTTAAGGTCTAAAAGTACAATTATATGCTAGGCAAAATTCCACATTTTCCAGAACTTAAATTTTCAAAGAAAGAGAGAGAGAGATGGACAAATAATTGACTTATAAGCTAACCAGTGAGTGAGTCAATTAATCAACCAAACAACCAATCAACTAACCAACCAAGTCTTCACAATTTTGGATTACTCTCATGGAAATATAGTATGTGCTACAGTGTGGCAAGAGATGGAGCATAGGAGGGTAAGGGTAATTGGGGTGAGGTCAGTGTGTGTTTTAAAATATTGTTTTACGATAACAATCTTAAAGTATTTTAAAATAGTTTACAAATGCCACAATATTACATACATAAAAGTAAAATATGCAGGATATAGATTTCTAAAAAATTTTACTACAGTGAAAAAATTAACCTGATTATACTTAATAAAATTAATAATTTCCTAATATAATCTGATAGCCCAGTACTGCATCTGGGGCCATATATTACCATTTATTAAATATGACAGTTATATGTCTTAAATGTCTTTTGATCAATAATAATTTAATTATATATCAGTGTTCAACTAATTGTTGGAAATGGTAACACCAGATTAGAACTGAGCATTGAATATAGGTAAAGGGATATACATGATAACAGGAAGAGGAGGAGAAGGAGGAGCAGATGGCAAAGAAGGAGAAGGTTGAGGAGGAGAAGCAGAAGCAGAAGCAGCAGAAGCAGAAGCAACAGAAGCAGCAGCAGAAGAAGCAGCAGAAACAGTAGTAGTAGTAGTAGTAGTAGTAGTAGCAGCAGCAGCAGCAGCAGCAGCAGCAGCAGCAGCAGCAGCAGCAGCAGCAGAAGCATCAGCAGAAGCAGAAGCAGAAGAAGCAGAAGAAACAGAAGCAGAAATAGCAGAAGTAGCAGCAGAAGCAGAAGCAGCAGAAGCAGCGGCAGCAGGAAGCAGCAGCAGGAAGCAGCAGCAGAAGAAGAAGAAGAAAAGAAGGAACAAGAAAGAAGGAAGAAGGAGGAGGAGGAGGAAGAAGAAGTAGGAAGAAGGAAGAAGAAGGGAAGAAAGAAGAAAGAAGGGAGAAGGGAGAAGAAGGTAGAAGGAAGGAGAAGGAAGGAGAAGGAAGAAGAAGGAGAAGGAGAAGGAGGAGGAAGAGGAGGAGGAAGAGGAAGAAGAAGAAGAAGAAGAAGAAGAAGAAGAAGAAGAAGAAGAAGAAGAAGAAGAACAACAACAACAACAACAACTAAAAGAACAAGAAGAACAAGAAGAAAAATAAGAAGAAGACGACCTGCTATAGAGGCAGTCTGGAGAAAGGGAGGAGGGAATCTGGGGACATTGGTGGTGGTAAATGTACCCTGGTGGAGGGACGGGTGTGGCAACACTGTATGAATGAAACCTAATCATGGACAGCTTTGTAAACACTATCTCACAGTATGATAATAAAAAATTAAAAAAAATACCAAAAACACCCCAAAATAATGTAATGATTCAGGATTTAATCAATTATTTTGTAGAAGAGTCTAGTTTGGATAAGACCTCCTTCATTCCTCAGGCTATCACTCAACAACTTGAGATACTGCATTTTCTATGATTAACCACAAATTAAGCAGTTTTTTTTGTTTTATAGTATCATTTCACATGCTCCACTGACTCTACTTCCAAGTATTGATCTGGAGGACAAGGAAACTAGAATTTGAAAGGACATTTGCACCACTCTGCCCTGACAGCATCATACACATCCAACACAGGAAGATCTGAATAGACGTTTTCCCAAAGAAAACATCCAGATGGCCAAAATGCATGTGAAAGTGCTCAATATCACCAGGCATAATGGAAATGCCCCAAAAAAACACAACCCCTATAAATGGATGGACATGGAAAGGATCATGTTGAGTGAAATTAGTCAGAAGGAAAGAGAGAGAAATAGAATGACTGCATTTGTTTGCGTGACATATATATATATATATATATATATATATATATATATATAATGATACCAAAATCATTATATAACCCCATATGTAAGGTGAAACGTGGATCAGGAGGTCTTATCAAAAGTGGAAATTGAAATTACCACAAACCTGTGGAAGTCAGAGGTTAGGTAAGACAGAAAAGGGAACATGTGCGAATAAATGTCGAAAGGGCTAATACCAACCTAGAACTGAGCATTAAATACAGGCAAAAACTGCACATGATGGCCTCTAAGTGTATGTATTGCAACCCCACAATATGTAAGAGAAGGAAAAGAGAGAGAGGGAGAGAGAAAAGAGATAAAGAATCTGCCATGGAGGCAGACTATGGGAGGGGGTGATTGGAGACATTGGTGGTGGGAAATGGGCACTGGTGGAGGGCGGGGTGCTGGAACACTAAGTGACCGAAACCTCCAAACATGAACAACGTCGTAATTGTATATCTCACGGTGGCATAATAAAATATTAATTAAAAAACACAACCCCAGCTATCCTCTTCTATCTTAGAATAACTTTTGTCACAATGCTAGCAGCAATACCTATCTGGCTAACAGGTGAAGTGACTATCTGGGATTTGATGCACTGTTGGCAGAAACATTGATCAGTTTAGTGTCTATAAAATTGTACTAGGTCCTAAAACTGAAATATAAAACAACCATAGGAACTTGCAATTCTACTTCTTTATATTTATCCAATGAAAATTAAAATTATAAGAAAATATCTGTGCCCAATGTGCAGCATTATTTTCAATAGCCTGCAGGTGGAAACAAAGTAAGAAGCCATCAACAGATGGAGAAAAATGTGATTGTATATGTATTACATACTGTGTATTATATCCTTCTCTATATGTATACACAGAATAGCATATTATTTACCCATGTAAAGGGAGGGAAAATGCCATTTCTGAAAGCAAGAATGGATCTGAAGGAATTGTGCTTAAGGAAGTAAGTCAGATACTTAATGATCTCAGCTATGTGAAACAATTACACACACAAATACATATGCAAAGATATATATCTATTATATATGTTATATATAACACATATATAATACATTAGTTTGGGTGTATATATATTCATCCCCAATATATATTTGGAGATATATATGGATATATATATCTATTTGGATATATATGTATATATATCCAAATAGATATATATATTTGGAGATATAAATTGGGGAGGAAACTTGGAGATGCTGATATAGGGACATTGTCATTCATTAGTGGTGGAATATAATATGCCTAAAACTCAACTATGAATACCTTTGTAAATCACGGTGTTTTAATAACAATTTTTAATAAAAGAGATAATGAGGAGGGTTTGACAAAAGGTACAATATATGTAAAGTTTGCCAAAAGGTACACATTCCAGTTCAAACAAAAGAAATCCTGGAGAAACTGTATATTGCCATTGGCTCTAGCTAACAAAACTCTACTGTTTTGTAATTAGGGAGTTTAATTAGACTTATTGTGATTTCACAATGCATACATGTTTCAAATAATTTTGTTGCACATCTGGAATTACTATAAAATAATTTTATTTTATTAAACATCCTTTTATCCTAAGATTTCATTGACATAATAGAAATGGAACTACACTGATTAAATGAACCTATAAAGTCAGCAAAACAACCATGGCAAATAAGTTCTAGATCATGACTTGTTTTATAATAAAGATTTATTAGAATACAGACTTGCATTTTCATATAGATTATAATAACTTTTCTGCCAGAAGAGAAAAACTGAATAATCTTGATAGAGACTCTATGTTCTCCTAAGCCTAAAATACTTCCTAGCTGCCTACCTGCTAAAGAGATTTCTGATCCCTGGTTGGGACGGTAAAGTTCATAAGTTCATGTTATATATTTTTTGGGGGCTTCTGTTTGATGTTGTTTCATGGGATCCGCTTGATTTTTCAAATCAAATTATCAGTCTCGCTTAAGAGCATCTGTGATGTAAAACATTTTGCCTGTATTCTTTCTAATGCCTAGGCATACAGCTGAGGACAGGGCAGGAACTCTGTAATAAATAATTCATTGGTCTGTTTACCAAAAGTAACCTTCACAGGAAAGTCTGTTTGTTAGTTTTAAACAATGACTATTAATCCAAATAATGAAGTGTCTAGATACGTGTATTTATTCAATGCACAGAAATAACTCATGAATAAACTGGAAATATGTTTTGTGATTGAGATAGATTTTATGTACCTTTTGTATTACCTTACAGGGATGACCCTATATTTGTACTGATTCCAGTTTGCCTTTTATAAGGAACAATTTCACCACCACATTGGAACAGTTCAGTGGTATGTGTAGCACAACTTGATGATAGGAAAATTCATTCTTATGAGGAATGTACTGGAAAAGTTTCTAATTTTGCAGAGGGTTCATTAAGGTCAGTCTCTATGGATCTCAAGGACCTTTATTCATCTTGACATAGAAAGAGAGATTTAAGGAGAGACACATCTATATTGGAAAGAGCAATAAAAATTAATGCACAACTTAACTCAGCAATAAAAATTAATGCACAATTGAATTCTCAAGACTGAAAATTTACTCAAAGCACTGAAGATATCATCTATGCTTTAAATAACCCACTTTCATCCCTTTGGTAGACTACTTGCTGAATTTATAGATGAACAATTTAACTAGAATTTAATGTAAGGAAGACTGCATGTTTGCAATGGAAATGTTTAGAGAATGTGAGTTTAACTCCAGTGGCCAATTCTGTGCCCAGGACCAAATGACAATTACCATCCTGATAGACAAAATGAAAAGAATCCATTGATGGCCACTGGGTTGTTTCTATATCTTGGTTGTTGTAAACAATGCTTCAGTGATCATCAGATCATACAAGTATTAATGTCCCTTTGAGATCCTAAGTTTGACCATGTACTCTAAATACTCAGAAGGCTGCAGAATCAGAGAATGGCTCTATTTTTATTTTTTTGAGTAAATTCCATTCCATTTTCCATTGTGGTTACACTGTTCTATATTTTGACCAACAATAAACAATTTCTTCACATCGTCACGAGAGCCTGTTAATTTCTTTTGTAATTGCACTGTACATTTTAAATTTATTAAGAGAGTAGATCTGTTTAGTATTTGTATCGCAATTAAAGAAAGTGACAACTAAAAGTGGGTATCTATTGCTGTGGTTAGGATTTGTTTTGCCTATGTATTGCAATTAATATTTGGCTCAGTATGGATCAGAATTTGGCTTTATCTTTTCAAATAGCAAAATATGTATGAAATGAAAGCCTATTAAATAAGTACAATTTCTGGGTAACAAGCAAATTATTTCACATGCTATTGTTCATACATAACAGACCATCATAAACTGAATGCTTAAAGAAATATACTTATTAAAATAATGCATCATATGCTAAGTTAATGCAGTTAGCAAGATTTAGTGTAACTGTAAATTATTTCAAAACTGACTGTGATGTTCCATAAATTTAATCTGTGGATAATTTGGTCAGAAGCCCATTAACAAAATAGAAGCACTAAGTTTTTTCCTAAACAATTACTTTTCCTGAATTATAAACCATTTAGCTTTACCATATTAAGACCTTCATTTTTTTTTGTGAGAGTGGGAGGCACATACCTGGCTGTACTCAGGGATTACTCCTGTTTTTGTGCTCAATGATCAATCTGGGCACTGCTCAGATGACAATACGTGACATCAGGGATGGAACCTAGTTTGGCAGTGTGCAAAGCAAGTGCCTTACCCACAGTACTATTTCTGACTCCACCAGTGCTAAGAACTTTTATAGGGATTCCAATGTAGTGTTACCTATGACATTTAAGTTAATATGAATACCACATACATCTGTTGTATACACTTATATGTATGCCTACCTTGTGTATTTGTGGACAATATGTACACATTTGCATTTCATTATAAGAGTTCTTAAACGATAAAGGGATTTTTGTTTTCCCTTTTTTAAAACTGCTGTTTTTTTTAAGTCTTAAGCCTTAGAAAACCCAAAGTAGATCATGGTTTTTCTGCTCTGGGTTTACTTCTATTCTGATGAAATCTGTCATTGACAAAAGAGAGTTCAAGCTTCTCTAAACCAATTAAAATGTTTTTGCCTCAGGAGGTAAATAAAAGCACATGACAGAACTAACGCTGAGTGGAGAGTGGTAATCAGTATAGTAGTTCAGTATTGAACAATATTGAACACCATAACAATAACACCTAATAAATCATTCTGAAAGGTACATTGGATGTATTTTTTCAAGGACAAATAAAGTATACTCATGAGGATCAAAGGAATACTAGTGTTATTTTTATGGTTTTATTTTAGAAAGTACTGACTCTTTCTTCTACAGCAAACTTTAAATTCCCTTAATATATGGAACTATCTTCAAATAGTTGAAATCTGTCATGCTCCGCTTAGATATATTACAAAGTGAGATGTAAATCAATTTAGAGATTCATGTAAATCTATTTGGAATCCCACTTAAGTAATTTTAGATCTTTCATGCTTAAAAATATTTGCACACTTTTATCAGTGAAAACCTTTGTGTGTGTGTGTGTGTGCTTAAACACGTTGACACTGGCATGTACCACTGGTGACTCACAGTTGAATGTGCTTTAATGAACACAAACATCATTAATGTGTCAATGCACAGCATAGTAGTTTTTATTTTAAGGACCTATTTAGTGCTCAAGGGTCTGGAAGACAAACCTTGCATCACCCTGTGAATAGGTCAATGCCTGTGCTCAGTGATGGTTGTGGTGTTCACCTGGCCTACCTGGTGTCTTTAGAGGGCCATGAAGTGCCAGGGATCAAATGGTGACTCGTGAGTATTTCTCTGACTCCAAGGATATCATTAAATTGTGTGTGTGTTTGTTTACTTTTACAATGATCTGTAGTTTAATGATTATGATGTTACAACTAGAAGAATACTGTGAGGATATAGAGGTTTTTAAGAAATATATTTGGTTCATTCTTTCCATTGACAACCCATTCATCTGTCCATCTACCTATCCACCCCTCCACTCCTCCACCCATCCACCCACCCATCCATCCATGCATCCATCCATGCATCCATCCATGCATCCATCCATCCGTCCATCCATGCATCCATCTGTCCATCCGTCCATCCATGCATCCATCCGTCCCATCCATCCGTCCATCCAGTCATCCGGCCCATCTGTCCATCCGTCCATCCATATTTTATCTATTATTGATGTATCATTTTTCTCTCTCATGTATCCACCTTCTATCTAATTATCTAATACTTTAAGATCAGGCACTCTTATTATTCTGGCAAGTGGTTGATAAGAACAAATGATGAAGACACTAAAGTTCATAGTAATTTAGGAAGAAAGACAACATAGAAAAATCATTTATTAGTTTTTGGGCTACATCTAGTTTTGCGCAGGGACTTACTTTTGCCCTTGCACTCAGGGATAACCTCTGATAGGCTCTTGGAGACCTTATGGAGTTCTGGGGACTGACATCCTACCTGCCATACTCTTTCTCTGGGCCCCAACAAGCAGTATAAATAATAGCTAATTTATTTCATGTTTGGTGGAAAGCAAAACTAAAAATAATTGTCTGTGACCATATATTAGCACTGCTATTTAATAGAAATTGGTTAAGATCTTGGTAGACTTCTTTAATAAGTTTTTGTAAATAGGTGATAAGAAATGGGACACTTTTTTTGGAGGGTAGGAGTATATAATCTAAAGCACCTCCATTATATAAATGCATTTCTTTTTTATGTGTACCATTTTTACTTCTATGCTGTAGCTCTGGCTTAAACTTGTCACATTCTCTAAATTAATTCTTTTTATAAAACAATATTTTAAGACATGTTTTATTTATATGTAACAGTAAAATTTCCTTACCAGATCCTTTCTCTTTTGTCAATTAAAAATTACTATATCACCGTAAGATATGCAATTACAAAGATGTTCATGATTGGGTTTCAGTCATACAGTGTTCCAGAAAACATCCCTCCACCAGTGCCTATTTCCCCACCACCAATGTCCCCAATTCCACGCTCCCGCCGCCTGCCTCTATGGCAGGTACTTTTCATTTTTCTTTTCTCTCTCTCTCTCTCTCTTTCCTCTCTCTCTCTCTCCCTTCTCTTACACATCGTGGCTTGCCATACATATATTTAGGGCTTATCATGTTTATCCCTTAGCCTACATTTAATGCTCAGTTCTAAACTGGCATTACCATTTCCAACAGTTAATAGAACACTGGTATATATTTATATCCCACAAATGAAAGCAGTCATTATATATATATATATATATATATATATATATATATATACATATATATGTCGTTTAACTTCTGGCTAATTTCACTAAGCATGATAATCTCAATGTCCATCTATTTGTAGGCAAATTTCATGACTTCTTTTCTTCTGACGGTTGCATAGTATTCCATTGTATAAATGTATCATGGTTTCTTTATCCAGTCTTCTGTTTTCAGGCACTCAGGTTGTTTCCATTTTCTGGCTATTGTACATAGTGCTTCAATGAATATAGAAGTGCAGATAGTGTTTCTGCTGTATGCTTTTGGGTCTCCAGAGTATATTACCAGGAGTGGTATTGCTAGGTCAAATGGCAGCTCAATATCAAGTTTTTGGCAGAATATCCATACTGTTTTCCAGAAGGGCTGTACCAGTCAGCATTCCCACCAACAGTGAATGAGAGTCCCTTTCTTCCCACATCCATGCCAGTACTGGTTGTCCTTGTTCTTTTGGATGTGTGCCAGTCTCCCGTGGTGTGAGATGATATCTCATTGTTGTTTTGATTTGCATCTCCCTTTATGATTAATGACGAGGAGCACTTTTTCATATATCTTTTGGTCATTTGAATTTCTTCTTTGTCGAAGTTTCTGTTCATTTTTTCTCCCTATTTTTTTTTTGTTTGTTTATTTTTGGGGTCACACCTGGCAATGATCAGGGGTTGCTCCTTTACTCCTGGTTCTTTGCTCAGAATTACTCCTGGCGGTGCTCGGAGGACCATATGGGATGCCGGGGACTGAACCCGGGTCGGCCAGGTGCAAGGCAAATACCCTACCCGCTGTGCTATCGCTCTGGCCCCTCCCCTGTTTTTTTTAATGGGGTTGGACGTTTTTTCTTGTGAAGTTCTACTAGTATCTTGAATATCTTTGATATTAACTTCTTATAACATAGGTATTGGGCAAATATTCTTTCCCATTCTATGGGATGTCTTTGTATTTTGGTTACCGCTTCTTTTGAGGTGCAGAAGCTTTTCAGTTTCATATAATCCCATTTTTTTAATCTTTGCTTCCATTTGCTTTTTCAGTGGTGTTTCATCTTTGATGATGCCTTTAGCTTCAATGTCATAGAGGGTTTTGCCTGTGCTTTCTTCGATGTACTTTACAGATTCAGGTCTGATGTTTAGATCTTCTATCCGTTTTGATCTGACTTTTGTGCATGGTGTTAGAAGGAGGTCTAAGTTAATTTTTTACATGTAGTTGTCCAGTTTCCCCAACATCATTTGTTGAATAGGCTTTGTTTGCTCCACTTAATGTTTTTTGCTTCTTTATCGAAGATTAAGTGATCGTACATTTAAGAATGTGTGTCAGGATACTCAGTTCTATTCCATAGGTCTACAGGTTGGTCTCATTCCAAATCCATGCCGCTTTAATTACTACTGATTTGTAGTACAATTTGAAGTTGGGGAAGGTGATACCTCCCATCCTCTTTTTCCCAAGGATTGCTATAAATGCATTTCTATGCTTTAATTTCTATAATTTTATCTTATCTATATTATGAGCATGGAAATCTCCCTGAACAATTTTTTGAACCATCGAGAGTTTAAAAAATATCATAAACAATGAATAACAGTGAGACTTTACCTTTCACCTTTGAGAACACCCTACACAGGAACAAGTGATGGTGGGGGGCTTGGGGAAAAGGATTCCCCACTCTTACTGTTCATGCAATGTGAACAGCCTTGATGAAAACAGGCCGGAGCGATAGCCCAGCGGGTAGGGCTTTTGCCTTTGCACACCGCCGGCCCATGCCGGTCCGGGTTTGATCCCCTGCATCCCATATGGTCCCCGAGCACCGCCAGGAGTAATTCCTGAGTGCAGAGCCAGGAGAAACCCCTGAGCATTGCCGGGTGTGACCCCCAAAAAGCAAAATATATATATATCTCCAGCAATTCTACACCTTGGTATCACGATCACGATCTTCCCGTTGATCATCTATTTGCTAGAGTGGGCACCAGTAATATCTCCATATGTCCTGTCTCATGCCAGTAGAGCCAGGGGCATCGGCTTGCTACAGAAACATAAAGAGCCTCAAATCATTATATTAGGTCATAGGAATGACCTAATATAATTGTTACTGAAATTTGGCATATCAAGTACAACACGAGAAGCTTGCTAGGCTTGCCGAAGTGGGAGGCAAACTCTTTTAAACACCTCCAAATAAAGCATTTATTGATGAACCGCGTGGCCGCTTGCGGCCGCGCGAGCCGGGCTGTGATGGGCTGGTCTGCTGGGTGGAGTTCTGACGAGAGGGAAGTCCAAATGTGGAAAATGGCGGCGCCCGTTGAGTGAGGGGGTGGTCTGGCTTGTTGTGAGGCTCTGCCGAGGTGGCAGGCCAGGGCTAGAACCCGTCATGCCTCCCGACTGCCTCATGAAAGGCTGTGCACAGGGAGAGCAAGGAACAGCTCTGCCCCATGTCTGAGAGTCTCTGGACCAGCATACCTGGGCCGGATTGAGGAAGAAACTTGCTGCAGGGTGGGTGTTGATGATCCGGGCTATGATGGGCTGGTCTGCTGGGTGGAGTTCTGACGAGAGGGAAGTCCAAATGTGGAAAATGGCGGCGTCCGTGGAGTGAGGGGGTGATCTGGCTTGTTGTGAGGCTCACACCTTGGTATCTATTCAAGGAATACAAGACACTAATTCAAAAAGATACATGCAGGCTTATATTCAATACTTAATACCAAGACTTTGAAACAATCCATGTCCTAAAACATATGAATGGGTAGATGTGAGTTTATATCCAATGTTTTATTTCTGATATTTAAGAGGCACTGAATATTTGAAATATTAAAGTTTGTAATGAATTATAATAAACTACAATATGCTATTTGCGACTTCAAGTTTCTGACAAATTGTGAAATTGTTTTCCAGTAGAACCATTTGTAGACTCACCTGTGTATACATATTTGTCTCAATATATTCTGAGTTTATAGAAATGTTAAACAACATGATTTTGTCTTTAATTAAAAATATCTGTGACTTTAATTAAGAGAAAAAATTTGAGGGTTAATAAGCAGTTTTGTTATCTACTTCATAATACATAAGGCTATTATATTAAAATTAAACAATGTGGTCTGGTAAGAAAAAAATGAATTGAGAATAAAACTAGTTTTGGAGTTTGGCTTAGTCATTGACTTTACCTAATTAAAACTAGAGATAGTAATTCTGTTTCACACAGAGTAAGCTCAATGATGACCATGAAAACTTGAGTTTTGTGTTCACACTGTGTCCTAGCCTATTTGCTAATAGTGGTATGATCATTCGTTATATCCATGCTAATATTAATATAGTGGAAAACATTTCACTGCTCTCTCTCCTAATTAAAATTTATTGTCTTCCTTATGATGTTACTCTTCAGTAGATACATAGTTTGTGGTATCATGAATTCCCCATTGTAGAAAATTGTACATTTGTAGATTGTTATTGTTCTCTAATTAAGTTTTTCTACTTAATTTTCTTATTAACTAATAAGTGATTTGTATATTAAAGATACTATCTTTTTGTATTTATATTAAAATCCATAAAATTTCATTTTTGTAACTTCACATATCAGTGGTTTTGCTTTTAGTTTGTTTTGTTATATTTTGTTTTGGGGGCCAGTCTTAGCCATGCTCTTGCCTCTGTGCTCAGGGATCACTCCGGGTGTTGTGTGGGGGGGCCCAATATATGGTCCTGGGGATCAAACTGGGTTGGATGGATACAAGGCAACAATCTTGCCCATGGCACCATCTCTGACCCCAATTAAATTCTCTGTGAATTCAAATTATTACATTTCTGAATAAATATTTTCTGCTATTTTAGTTCTTAAACGAATTATAGTCACTCCCTATGCCTCCTAACATTTAGGATAAACGTTTTCTACGTTATTGTTCTGGTTTTCTGCAAACTGAGTTTTCACTTTTATTTTACTTAGTGTGCCAATATCTCTTTTTATTTTACTTTAGCAGTTTCCACCATCCTATGCATCTTATTATGATTTATACCCAGACTAACCTGATGTCTCTATTTCCGATTCTTAATGGATTTCTCTCTGCATTATAGAGGGTTACCAAGTAATTTTGTACTTCAAGGCAGCATTCTCTTGTGGATCCCTTTATTGAGTTCGTTTAAAAGCACACAGGTTCTTATTTTTATTTTGTTATGCAGCATTAACTAACAATTTCCTCTTTCATCCATGTTACTTCATCTTCTTCTTATGCTCAGATGAAGGAATCTTTCCTAAGTCAGCATTTGCAAATGGATCTCCTGAGTGAATTCCTTTTCATCTCATTCTCTGCTAGATTGCTTGGCAATTTCATCCTCTTACGTCTGTAATTGCATAGTGGGTTGAAACTCTTAGGCTCTGATCTATTCTTTAGTTTCCAGTCAGATTTTTCTTCAGTTTCTTGGATGAAGCACCAGATAGCTCCCTTGGCTTTAGGATTGCTGAGAATGGATTTCTTTACTGCCTTCAGGATGTTGCTTTGGCTATATGATTTGAAAGCATTTTACAAGAGGCGCTATGAGAGTGAGGATGAGAGTAAAGAAATAATAATCTCTTATAGTTGGTGTCTTCATTTTCATTTGTTTCCAGAAATCTTTTGATTTCCTGTTTGATTTCTTCTATGACCCATTTGTTGTTCAGGAGTGAGCTGTTCAGTTTCCAGGTGTTTGGTTTGACTCCCTGTTTCTGTGTACTGGGCAGCGACATGTAAAAAAATGAATTTGGACCTGTGTCTAACACCATGCACAAAAATCAGATCAAAGTGGATTAAAGATCTCAATATCAGACTTGAATCCATAAAGTACATTGAAGAAAATATAGGAAAAACCCTCCATGACATTGAAGCTAAAGGCATCTTCAAAGATGAAACATCTCTAACAAAGCAACTAGAAGAAAAGATAAATATATGGGACTACATGAAACTAAAAAGCTTCTGCACCTCAAAAGAAACAGTGACTAAGATAAAAAGCAGTCCACAGAATGGGAAAGAATATTCACCCAATACTCATCTGATAAGGGGTTAATATCCAGGATATATCAGGCACTGGTAGAACTTTACAAGAAGAAAACAAACAACCCCATCAAAAAATGGGGGAGAAGAAATGAACAGAAACTTCAGCAAGGAAGAAATTCGAATGGCCAAAAACATATGAAAAAATGCTCATCATCACTAATCATCAGAGAGATGCAAATCAAAACAACAATGAGATACCACTTTACACCACAGAGACTGGCACATATTCAAAAGAACAAGAACAACAAGTGCTGGCGTGGGTGTGGGGAAAAGGGGACACTCATCCATTGTTGGTGGGAATGCCGGCTGGTACAGCCTTTCTGGGAAAACAATATGGACTTTCCTCCAAAGACTAGAACTTGAACTCCCATTTGACCCAGCCATACCACTCCTGGGAATCTACTCTGGGAAACCAAAAATACGCATCGGAAACACCATCCCTACTTTTATGTTCATAGCAGCATTATTCACAATAGCCAGAATCTGGAAGCAACCAGAGTGCCCGAAAATAGATGACTGGATAAAAGCTTTGGTACATCTACACAATGGAATACTATGCAGCTGTTAGGAAAAATGAAGTTATAAAATTTGCCTACAAATGGATGGACATGGAGAAGATTATGTTGAGCGAAATTAGCCAGAAGGAGAGAGACAGTTACAGAATGACTGCATTTATCTGCATAACATAAATATATAGGTACATATTATGATACCAATATCCAAGGTCAAGTGAAACATACATCAGGAGGTCCTGTCAAAGGTGGAAATTATCACAAACGTGTGGGAGTCAGAGGCTAGGTAAGACAGAAAATGGAACAGTGTGCTAACAATTGTGAGGGTACTAATGCCAACCTAGAACTGAGCATTAAATAGAGGCAAAAGGATACACATGACAACCCTTTAATGTATGTTCTGTAATCCATAGTCTGGAGAGGAAGGAAAAGAGAAAGATAGAGAAATGGAAAGAAATAAAGAACCTGCCATGGAGGAGGGCTGGGGGGGGGGGGGGGGAACCGGGGGCGTTGGTGGTGGGAGATGGGCACTGGTGGCGGGATGGGTGCTGCTACACTGTATGACCAAAACCCAAATATGAACTTTTTAATTGTATATCTTTGTAATTGTAAAAATAAAAAATTAAAAAAAAAATAAAATAAAACAAACAACCCGAAAGTAAAAAAAAATATGCCTTACTGAATAGGCAACATTTAAGTGATCATAAGGAAACATAATTGGCAAAGTGCTTAGAATAAAAGACTGTAATTTTACTAAAAAAAAAATAAACCTACCTTATGCTGTTTCTATTGCCAGAATTAATTCAAACTGAAAACTCAGGTATTTTTATGTATGATCATTATCAGATTTTGTTTTAAAATCTAATATTTGCATGCCATTTCCAACTATATTTATCAGATGTTTTAAACATATAAAGATTTGATATGTAGAAGATATTATATATGATAGCTCTAGCATCAAGACATTTGCTGCATAGTATTATTAAATATAATAGTCTAAAAAAAAAGAAATAATAATCTATATCAAGGCCCAATACTTTTGGACCAAATCTCTCAGTGGTTAGAGCTCAGTGTGGAATTGTCTGTAAGTGTCTGAACTGTGGGGCAACAGGGGAAAAGGTGTGAGGCATATTGTACTGAATTCCAGATGGACTATATCAGGATGCAGAGCCGGGCAGTGCCTTGACTCGGCAGTGTAATTGTTCATTCTTACCAAACACTAAGAATAATTTCTGGGCCAGAGGATGGTCCAGCAGGTAGGGCATTTGCCTTGCACCCAACTGGCCTATGGCGGCCCGGGTTCGATCCTCGGCATCCCATATGGTCCCCGAGCACCGCAAGGAGTGATTCCTGAGTGCAAAGCCAGGGAGAAACCCCTGAACATTACCGGGTGTAGCCCAAAAAAAAGCAAAAAAAAAAAATCCTAAGAGTAATTTCTGAGTTTTTATTCTTTGAATTCATCCATAATTTTGTTTAATTTTTTTTTCTTTTTCCTTTTCTCTCCTTTCTCTCTTCTTTTCCTTCCTACTCTTCTTCTCCTCTTTCTTTAATCTCTTTCTGTCCTCTTCCTCTTTCTCTTCATTCCTCCTCTTTTTTCTTAACTCCTTTCCTCTTTTTTCCTCTTCTTCCTTCTAATTTTCCCTCTTCCCCTTTCTACTTCTTCTGTTTCCTTATTTATTTTCTACTTATTTTTCTTCTTTGAATTATTTATTAAAATTTGCACATAGTGTTTCAGCTTATCTTTCCTCCAAGTGCTCATTTACCAGTACCAATGTGCCGTTTCCCCAACTTATTTTCCTCTCTTCTTCCTCTTCCTGCTTATTCCTCTACTGTATTTTTTCTCTTCAACTTTATCTTCTTCCTTCTTGACTCTTCTTCTACCTCCCTCCTTTCCCCTTCTCATTCTTATTTCTAATCTTGTTATTCGGTGAGAAGTTAATTTGACTATTTTTTAACCTAGAGCTTGTTCAGAGCTCTTTCCACACTTAGTATATGATATGTATCTCATGGAGCACTGTTCCACAAAAAATCATTAGTTGTTGTTGTTTTGGGGTCACACCTGATGCCCAGAGCTTACTCCTGGCTCTTCACTCAAGAATTGGTGATGCTTAGGCACCAATGGGATACTTGGAATTGAATCAGGATTGGCTGGTGCAAGGCAAACACCCTCTCTGCTTACTATATCTCTGTGCCCTCTATAGAAATGCTCCAAGCAAACTATTACACGTGCCTTCACAACTGCTCTACATTTAACAGGTTTTGAAAACACTGCATTAAATAGTATTAGAGTGGGTTTGTCCATTTCAGGTTTCTTTTTTTAACATGTTTAAAATGTGAATCGACATCTTATGAAATACCAAGTGGTAATTTCCTATCTCATTTGACCATGACATCTATCACTCCTTAACAGTGCTCTTCAGATAAGTACTGGGGGAAATAGTATTCAATACTTAAATGCTCCCACACATGTTGATACTTTCTGGTCATGAAGAAGATTGTATCACTGTCTTCCCGTTCATCATCGATTTGCTCGAGCGGGCACCAGTAACATCTCCATATGTCTTCTCTGCTAGTAGAGCCCAAGGGCATCTGCTTGCTCCAGGAACATAAAGAGCCTCAAACATTCCATCAGGTCATGGGAATGAGGTCTATAATTATTACTGGTATTTGTCATCGTTCCAATTTTTAGTATATGTGCTGCGGAGCGATCAAATATGACACAGGTAGCTTGCCAGGCTCTGCCATGCCGGTGGCATACTCTTTGTAGTCACCTCTGATCTCCAGCATTTATTGATTGAACCGCGGCGAGCCGGGCTGTGATCAGTTCTTCTGCTGGGTGAGTATACACATATAATAGAGTGGCAGGATACAAAATCAACTACACAAAAATCGAGCTTTCCTCTCCAGTTCCTGCACAGGTGCTCCTGTTGTAGGTCTCACACAGCCACTCGTGACACTCGCACTGAGGCCCCAAAATACATGCCCGGCTGCCACTACGTGGCAGATGCACACCCCCGAGTCGCAGTGGCGCAGCCGTGAATAAGATGAAGGGGAGAAAATAATTTATTCTGACTTTGATTACTATTTTTCTATACACATGAATAACACTTCCTTTGTGACTTATGTTAAACTCACGACTACAAATGATTTTTTTTAAATATATATTTTATTGTACCAACATGAATATAGAATTAAAAATATATGAACACATGTCTGGGCTTTGGTCGTACAGTGTTCCAGCACCCATCCCTCCACCAGTTCCCATTTCCCACCACCAATGATCCCAATTCCCTCCCCCCCCCTAGCCTGCCTCTATGGCAGGTTCTTTATCTCTTTTCTCTTTCTCTTTCTCATTCTCTTTCTCTTTCTCTCTCTCTCTCTCTCCTTTCTTCACATTGTGAATTGCAGTACATACATCTAGAGGTTATCATGTGTATCCCTTTTGCCTATATTCAATGTTAAGTTCTCAGCTGGTTTTACCATTTTCGACAATTTTTAACACACTGTTAATATTTTTTACTTTTCATATTCAATATGAAGGCTAAGATGATGAACCATTTGTGATTTTTAAAAAAATATATTATTTTTTTAGCTTATTTCATTATAAGACTATAAAATGAAATACAAGGCTTTACAAGGCTTTACAAGGCTACTGCAAGAGTATCCCACCTGCACAGCAGAGCCTGGCAAGCTAACCATGCTGTATTTGATGTGCCAAAAACCAGTAACAATTATAGACCTCATTCCCATATCGGAAGGAATAGTTTGAGGCTCTTCATGTTACTAGAGTTAGCAGATGTCCTTGGGCTACACTAGCATGTGACAGGACTATGGAGATTTTACTGGTGCCCACTCGAGCAAATCGATGAACAACAGGAAGACAAGTGAAGTGATACAAGTGATTAACACACTGTTACCTTCTCTGTCTTACCTAACCTCTGACTCTCACATTTGTGGTAGATTCTACCTATTGACAAGACCCCTTGATCCATGTTTCGCCTGACCTTGAATTACAAATGATCTTTTATATTAAAATGATCTTTATATTAAAATGATTGTCCATTTTTGAAGGGGACACTCTTGCAGTCTCTCTTTTCTCTCTCTCTTTTCCTCTCTCCCATCCCCCCCTCTTGGCTCTCTCTCTCTCTTACCAGCTCCCCTCTCTCACTCTCAGATCAGGTAGGTAGCATCCCCAGATTCGGACCCAGTAAAGGTAGGCCAGGCAAGGTCTGTCAGAGGACAGATATAAGTGAAGGCTGGGCTTAAGAGGTCCAGGGGTCAGGCAGGGCACAGGAGGCTGGGAAACTGTGCTTGAGATAGAGAGCAGCACAGGAACAGGATCTGACCATCGTTCATGAGAATGTGTAGACTGCAGGGGACAGGACAGGGAACTCATACACTGGACTGGGAAGTGTTAGAGACAGGACCAGGACATCGTTCACGTGGGTAATAGGGGAGGCCTAGACATCTGGGGAGGGACCTGAGACAATAAACTAACTTTTCTTCTTCCCTGTTTTGCAGGCAAATCTTTCTGGCAAACCCACAAGCACAGGAAATAGAAAAAGAACAAAGAAAAAATATGATTATCCACTTAAATGATACCATGTTTGGTTTAATTTTCATGTTTCTCTATGAAAACAAGAAAAGAGCTTATACATTAATACATATAAAAATAAGAGCACTTTTTAATCACTCACAGTACCTTTTGATCACTTACATTGATCTTAACTAGTTCTACTTTGCCTTGTTACTACCAAATTGAGGCTAACATCTTTGTTCTATGTAACCAGATACATGCATATATACTTGTCTCCTTAGACATAGTGACCTATACTTGAGCTATGCATCTTGCCAAATCTGCTGCCCAAGCTGATTGACTGATTACCCAATGCATTCCGAATTACAGAATTTATATTTGGCACTAATTGTTCTAATCTAATATACAATATGATCTCCAAAGCTGCATATACAATAAATAAATTGGCATGCATATTGTCTTACCAAACACATAAAATAATAACTCTCGGACTGAAGCGATAGCTACAGTGGGTAGGGCGTTTTCCCTTGCATGCAGCTGACCCGGGTTGAATCCCTGGCATCCCATATAGTCCCCTGAAAGCACCATCAGGAGTAATTCCTGAACAAATAGTCAGGAGTAACCCTGAGCATTGCTTAGTGTGACCCAAAAAGCAATAATAATAATAATAATAATAACTCTAACATTAAGTTTGAAATATTAGGGGAGGCAAAAAGAATAAGTGTAGAGTCAGTGTGACGTGTTTACTGAAGCACTCTTAACTAAAAGATACTTGAATTTGAAGAATTTCAATAAGATCATAGGCAATTTCTGTAAAACTAAGAAAAAAGATAATTGCATATTTCATTAAAGAGAGAAAAGGACATTCAGGTAGTAAAATTCTTTTATGGTATTGAACTTTGAAAATTAAGTAAAATAAGTAAAAATGAAAATAAAAATTTTTGGTCGCTCTATTCCTTTGACCTCCTCAAAATGAGCAGCTCTGAAATGGGAGTCACTTGATCAAGCAAAGAGTTATTTTGATGGAATTTTTTGACAGCAAGATCTATTTGTAAAGTTGCTAAGTCATTTAAATAAGGAGAAGGCAAATATGTGCAATGCAAAAACTTCAGGCTGCTTAAAGCTCTCTTGTTAATATATTTATTTTATTAAGTTTTTCTAGCCTGGGGTTCCTTTCTAACATCATTTAGCTGACTCCACCAGCCACCCTTTTATGATGTACAGGTGGGAAATTATTTTCTTGGCATGCGATGGAACATAATTTCATCTCTTCTGAGGAATTAAGGAAATGTGTTTGGTCTTGTTAGAGTCTGGAGCTGGAGTGGAATTGTGTGCCAACATCAACATGCTTGGCAGAGAGACTGACTCTGGAGCTACAGGACTCTGACCTGAAGCAGAAGCGATCCCTCAGTAAATTCGCGGAGCTGACTGAACATAAGAGGAATCTGAAGAGCTTCAATTAGCTACAATGTTTTTTTTCCTCAAAGAAAAATACTGTGTTCATTTTTGTTGATGGCTGCATGGCAATATTACCAGCAAGATGCAAAACTCAAACAACACATAAATAATATTTCAGTTTCATGGGAGAGTGAGCCTGGTTGTGGCTTAGCTGAGGACACCCAGAGCATCTCACACAGAAATCAAGATTGTGGCGGACTCAGTACTCATCCAGAGTCTTGACTAGAGGAAGAGCCCTTTTAAAGGATACTGGGATCACTGGTGGAAATGACTGCCTTCAGGTTGCACCACTGACGGTCTTGTTTCTGTTGGGCTGTGCTGTTGGCTCTCTTCAGCATTCACAGGCTGCCCACCTCTATTAGCCAGGTGGACTTTCCAAATTGGTTGCTTATCTCCTGCAAATCAGCTACAAAAAGAGTCTTCTGGGGAAGTGCTGTTGAAGGGTGTTTTTATGAAGAGTTACACAATCATGAGAGTGATAGCCTGCCATCTTTGGCAAATTCTGTCTGTAGAAGTAAGACACTGGGCCTGGCCACCCTCTAGGGGAGGGTATTTTCCCCTGGTGAAAACACCAAGAGGCAAAGATCACAGAAAAGGCTAATGGAGCCTGCAGCCACACATGTCTCGCCAGTTAAAAGAACTGCTCAAAGGGAAGACCTAGTGCTTGGTAGCGACATTTAGAATATGGATAGAAGGATGATGGTGATGATTTTCCTAAGTTTGCTTTAATTAGCCATTGTCCTTACCTATGAACCTGAAATTTCTGTTTCTCAAGAGACCTCTAATAGCAAATGAACTCTTTGATGAGGTGATTACAATGACTGCCATTCAATTATTTTTGTTGTTTGCATGCTGTCACTTCTGTTGCAATTTGCAGGTTGTTAATATTGTTATTAGGAACATGAATATTCTTAATAAGAAATGAGTTAAAACTTAATTTTCTTTGGTCAGGAGAAAAAAATCTCACATTTTTTTGGCTCCCCCTCCCCCCCCGAAATATACAAATTTCAATATATCTATTAATGTATTTATTAATGCCTAGCATTTTAATAAGTACCTTTCTTTGTATCACTAAGTATATGTTTACCAGTCTCATGTATTTGTTACCTTAAACTTGGTCTTGAAAAGAAAGGATCAATGGAATACTATGTAGCTATTAGGAAAAATGAAGTTAAGAAATCTAAGCCTATAAAAGGACATGGAGAGGATCATGCTGGAGTGAAATTAGCCAGTGGAAAAGGACAGACTATAGAATGACTGTATTTATTTGTGAGATATAAAAATAGTATGATACCAATATTCAAGGTCAGGCAAAACATGATCAGGAGGTTTTGTCAGTGAGTGAAATCTACCACAAGTGTGTGTGGAAGTCAGAGGTTAGGTAAGACAGCGATAGGAACAGTGTGCTAATAATTGTTGGAAATGGTAATACCAGCTTAGAACTGAGTATTGAATAGAGACAAAGGGATATACATGATAACCCTAAAATGCATGTATTGCAAGCCACAAGTGTAAGAGAAGGGAGAGAGAGAAAAAGAGAGAGAGAGAACAAGAGAGAGAAAGAGAGATAAATGCTTGCCATAGAGGCAGGTTGGGGGAGGGGGAAGGGAATTGGGACATTCGTGGTAGGAAATGGGCACTGACTGGTGGTGGGGGATGGGTGCTGGAACATTGTATGACTGAAACCAAACATAAACATCTTTGTAATTGTATATTATAAATATAATATACTGGTGATATAATAAAAATTTTATAAAGGCTCAAGACTTAAGTTATACTCTCTGGGAGTATTACCAGAAGCTATATGATAAATCTCATTAGTTTACCCTTTATTGACATTCAAAACTTAGTATGCTAATTCATTGATCACAAATTTCCTATTTATTTCTCTTTAATAATTTAAAATGTTCTTAATTATCACATACTTCTTAGATATCCTTAAGCAAAAAGAAATCCATATGGCACTTCAATCTCTGTTTCTCTTTAGAAATTGATATTTCCAAATTGTTTGTCTTTACAATTGATCTCTATATGTCCTATGTTAGCAGTTAACTGCTATATCACACATTGGTATTTTAAAACTCATGCAGATAACTACCATGTTGAAAGAATTTAAAGTCAGATATGGATGTTCACGCTTGTAATTCCATCAGAGATTTTTGGAACAGAAAGGGAAGGCTCCTCAACAGCACCCTCTCAGGTGGATGTTAACAGTAACAGTTTATGAATAACTCAGGTGTTGAGTGAGGGGATGAAGAGTGGGAAGAGGGCTGGTCAACCTGGGCAAGGCTACTAGATAACTATGTATTGGTTGACGAGAGAATATTGTAGATGACAGGAGGAGGAACTGAGCGAGGAAATTATTGGAGGAGCTCAGACAGAGACACTGTAGAGAAGCTAAAGCCTACAGACTGCTGGAGTGTGTGTGTTTTGGGGGACGGAAGGTAAGTTCTAGCAGGGAATGTGGGGGGAAACCTCAGTGATGTATTTTTATAGTACAATTTGTTTTTATTTTGACTTCTCACATTAGTATTCAGGCAAAAACATTATTTTTTAGGATTTTTAAAACCAGTGTTCAAATTTGGCTGATAGTTTGGCTTATCAAATATGACATGGGTAGCTTGCCAGGCTCGGCCGTCAGGGTGAGAGATAAATCTTCAGTCACCTCTGTTCTTGGCTTAGCGAGCCGGGCTGTGATCAGCTCTTTCTGCTGGGTGGATTTCTGACGAGGGGAATCTGGATCGTGGCAATGCGACCCTCATGGTGTGTGTGTGTGTGTGGGGGTCCTCTGGCTTCTTGTGAGGCTCTGCTGGGGTGGCAGGCCAGGCTAGCACCCGCCTCCCTCCCGGTGCCTGGTGATCAGCTGGGAACAGGGAGAGCCGGTGAGACTGCCCACATGTATCTAAGTCTCTGGATCAGCATGCCTGGGCTGGGCCTCATTCCCATGACCTGATGGAATGGTTTGAGGCTCTTTATGTTCCTGGAGAGAGCAGATGCCCTTGGGCTCTACTAGCACGTGACAGGATATATGGAGATACTACTGGTGCCTAGCTCAAGCAAATCGATGATGAACGGAAGACAAGTGATACAAATTGAATTTGACAGTCAAATAAAGCTGGTATGGTAGCCTGATGTCTTAAAACTCTGGTGAAATTTTTAATGTTTACACTTAATGTTTTACATATTTTAATGTAAAAATATTATTGTTTTGTATTTCCTAAATTCTGTGATTTCTTCTAGGACTTTGCGTTTTTTTTATCATTGTGTTATTACTTTTTTATTTATTTTATTTATTTATTTATTTTTTCTACCACTGTGTGATATACAATTACAAAGATGCTTCATGTTTGGGGTTTCAGTCATACAGTGCTCCAGCATCCCTCCACCTCCACCAGTGCCCATTTCCACTACCAATGTCCCCCGATTCCCTCCCCCTCCCTAGCCTGCCTCTATGGCAGGTTCTTTATCTCTTTTCTCTCTCTCTCTCTTTTTCTCTCTTTTCCTTCTCTTACATATTGTGGATTGCAATATGTAAGAGAAGGAAGAAAAAAGAAAAGGAAAAATGCGGCAATACATGCATTTAGAGATTATCATGTGGTATCTTTTGCTTATATTCAATGCTCAGTTCTAGGCGGTATTATCACTCGACAATTATTAGCACACTTATCTCTTCTCTGTCTTACCTAACCTCTGACTCACACATTATTGGGGGAGATTTTGCCCTTTGACAAAACCTCCTCTTGATCCATGTTTTGCCTGACTTTGGATATTGGTATCATTTTTATATATTTATACCTTGCAAATAATACTGTCATTATTATTTTTCCCCTTAATTTTATTATTATACCGTAAGACAAGGATGTTCACAGTTGGGTCTCTGTCATGCAGTGCTCCAGCACCCAGCCCTCCACCAGTGCCCCGTTCAACCACCAATGACCAGGCATTCCCTCCACCCAATCCAAGCCTGCTCCTACAGGCACCTTTTTCTTCTTTTCAATCTTGCTGTAGCTGTCTTTGTTATTTCTCTCTTCTCACTAACAAAGGATGAGAGTCCCCACCCAACAAAGGAGATGATTACGCCTTTTCTCTCCACTCTATGCCAGCATTTGTTGTACTTTTTGGATGTGCCGAGTGTGTCTGGTGTGGACCAGTCATCATTAAATTTAATTTTTATTTGCATCTCTGATGATTCATATTAGTGAACATTTTTCATGTCTTTTGACCATTTAATTCTTCTTTGCTCAAGATTTTCTGTTTCATTTCTTCCTCCCCATTTTTGTGAGGTTGTTTATTCTACTTATACAAGTTCTAGAGTATCTGATATAATCTGGATATTAACCCTTTATCAGATGAGTGTAAATCTTTGAATATTCTTTTCCATTCTGTGGACTATCTTTGCCATCTTATTCACTGTTTATTTTGAAGTGCAGAAACTTTTTTAGTTTCAGGTAGCAAGTTTCCATATATTTATCTTCTGAATTTGCTTTTCTTAGTAGTGTTTCATCTTTGGAAAGTACTTTAAACTGTTACATGAGACTTTTTCTATAATATTTCTTGGATGTACTATAGTTCAGGTCTACGATATTGAGATCTTTTTAATTCATTTTGATATGAGGTCTTACATTTTTATAGTGACTGACAAGAGGTCCCAATTGTTTTTTTAAACATCAGACTGCCCAAGTTTTCCCAGCACCACTTGTTGAAGCTTTCACCCACTCCATTTTCGCCCATTTTGCTCCCTTATCAGATTAAATGATCATGTATTTAGAGGCTGGTTGTCCAAGATATTAAA